>JAYRBW010061076.1:0-30965 GCA_036023295.1 Invenusta paracnida | reverse complement strand
TAAATGGCAAGCGATTGTCATTCGTTATGTAAAGCGCTACTGACATTGATATCAATATAGGGGCGCTATATCAAATAATATAAATATTTAATTATTATTTTTATGCATTTCAAAATATTGTGTAAACAAATTTTTATCACTAATTGAATTATTTACTACTTATAAGTAGTACAGTAAAAAAACTTAAATTTATCATAGTAATTTCTTAACACGCTCTTACCAGGACGGCAACAGTCAGCACAAACGTCATTACCGGCCACCTTTTTGATCGCTTGGATAGTCGCCTGGTCCACAACAACCACGCCAGAAGAGTTAGCTCCACCAAGAGCCCCCCCAGCACCGCCACTACCGGCCGCAGCTACGGCAGCTGCCTTGGAGGACTCGTTGAGTTGAAGACTAGAGTGGATCGCCTGCTCGATCGTATCCACCCAGTTGTCGCGTTCATCTTGACTGGGTGCCTCGAAGTGCCACTGCTGGTTGTCTATAGAAACCACCTGGAACTCGTAGCCATCCGATTCTGATTTGGTGTAAACATAAATAACGTATTCTTTAGATTTCGAACCCGAACTATCTAGTGGCAATCTTGGTAACGTAAGACAAATAGCTATTTACCGTATAAATGACGTAGAGTAAAAATTTACTGCGTCGCCTAAAACTCATCATCTGGGTTGCCCAGGTAATTATCCCACAACACACATAATTCAGACAAAACAATCAAGCTATCTCTACTATTTATTTCATGAACTTTAAAACATATTTTACATAAAATAGACTTCAAAGATTTTAAAAGTAACAACGTTTATTATACATTTATAACAAAAAATGTAATTATAACAGGAATAATGTTTTAAACCTTCAGGATTATTAAAGATGATATGAATAATTTTAAACAAATCAATACGAAATGTCTCCAGAACGGATAGTCACAAAATGAAAACATCAAATTTAATAAGAAAATTGTAGAACATTATTTCACTGAAACATCTGCTTACACAAAACTCTGCTTACACAAAGCAATTAAGAGATTAAATTAAACTTCCAAATATATAAACGCTAAACGATCGCATGAAAACCCTGAATTTAAATTGCTATATATTACAATGAATAGATCCCATCAGTAAAATATGAATTATGACTTAAAGCACTAATTCTATTGTATAAGAATATTTTACTGGACAAAGTCGGCTCACTTTTTATTATCTATCAACATATTACTAAATAGAACGACAAAAAAGATAATAAACTAATAGTCAGTTATTGTTACTCAGATTGTATTAGGGATTTCATTTAGTATAGCCTGTAATAAATAATGCCACATAAAAGCACCTAGCTATTGATTTTAAATAAACTTTCCTACACTGAGTGGATACCTATCAAGAGATACAATACAAAGAATCAATGTGTTTCTATGGTACTTGTTTGTATCACTATATTGTTTAAGGACAAATTATATAAAATTATGCATATGATAAATAATGATATATGCATAAAATATGGTAATACAAGGTAATATAGGTATTATATAAGATAACGTTTTACAATAAAACAGAACAAATTCTTCAGCGGCATGTGAAGGAAAAAATATATTATATCAATGTTTATTTGAATTATTATTGGTATATAATACAGTAAAATATATCTCGATGACTTTTCATTTGAATTCTTGCGATAGATTGTAGTACCAAATTCTCCAGGTAATAGATTGTAAGAGACACAGATCATAAAAAAATTGAAACAGGTAAATCCCCCATCCAACTAAGCACAACTAAGCATGAGCTACAAGGCAGGAAGCACTACTCTAGAAGTCAATGTGTTCTCACCATATCCATCATTGGGGTTGGTCTTGGTGCTCGAGCGCGCTAGTCTATGCTTTTTCTTCACGGCGGCTGCAGCGCCGGCTTCCTTCACCTTCGCCACTGCAGAGTCACCTCCGCTGGGACCACCACCTGACCGCATGGCGAAGTCACTCAGATAAGCTGATTAAACGGGGTCACATGAATGTCATGCTAATTACCTATACATAGCTAAGCTGCCTGCCATGTTGGCTTTTTCATAATATTTAAAAATAAATCACAAAAATCTATAACGTTTTTGTTTTCATAAAATGAATCATTACAAAAATTATTCATTTAAAAACTATACCGCCCCTTAAATTTGGTTCAAATATTTAAAATCCATTATTTTCTAAAATTGTGAACTAACATTTTTTGCAGATTTCTTCTTTGATTACTATATGCAGTTAAATACTACCAGTTTTTTTTACCAAAAAAATAATATCTTTGATATCCTTGTAGCAATTAATGCTGTAAAACAGCTATAGGTAAAAGTAACTAATTCTGTTCCATAGATGCGTTATGATCGTCTACATGTTGGTAATTCTTCTTAAAATTATATAAAAAAAACATTAGTTACTTTCAAAGTATTTTTGCAAAATTTATTGTCAATAATTTACTATGTGATGAATACAAAACCATGAAAATATGTGTATTTTACTCTATGGTTTAAATATTTTTTACAAAGTACTTTGTTAAATCAAGTTAGAAGTAATTCTTTCCCTAAATTAATCTAAAATGAAATTTCATCTCGATAATGAACGATCGCCTGATAACTTTTCTAGCAAGAGGTAGAAAGAAATGGAAAATTTATAGACTACGATGTTACAATAATTAACATCGTCGTGGTGTACGATTAGATAGTGAATATTGAATAAAATATTCTAACTATTGGTAATAATAAACATTATAATAATAGGCATCTTTAAAATGCATTTGATTTCACATTTAAAATCAAGGTAAAGAACGTAAAATATTTTTAGGCATGATAATATTACCTAGAGACATAAAAGTTTTTCAAAAAAACCTGCACAGAAACAGGTTTGTAAAACAATATACATATATACAGTAAAAATCGCTTAAAACAACATTACTTAGTATTACGACCGTAAATCATCCAGTAACTTCTATTGTAATTTTAGGAGGGAAATTAAGAGGTGATTGGAGTCGTGAGTCTAATAACACTAAGTATCCAGAGGAGAAAGAGAACTATGGAAGAAAGCACCATAAAATCCAGAATCCGAGGAGGCTGGCAAGTAATAAATTAAAGTGCGCAGCCATTTCCCAGTCACAGCTACTATAGTTCTTGGCTCCGGGAATGATAGATATTATTATTAGACATCAGCAGCAGGCTATAAGCACAGAAAAATCGATGACTTGAACAAACGATTAACTGGGCTTGACACCATTACTCATAGTCATCCTTAACAGAAAGAAAGTTGTTGGGGGTAGGCTTCGAAGCAACAGCGGGAATATGGCAGGAGGGGTTAGTGAACAGGAAAACAGTAGCGAGAATTGAAACTGGCAAATGGGAGAAGACATGTGGCGCCAATACTTACGAGAAATTGTCTCTCATTACTACTTTACTACAAAGTTTTGTAGAGCACAAAAGACGTGCAATCAACATTAGAACTTATAGTAACTGTGAATTTAGTGTCTATTTTATGCCCATTAAAGGGTTGCAAGGTTTCATATAACGGAGAGAGCAGATTGTAAATCTAGTAACAATAACATTTCGCTGTAATTGCAACGTCCTCATTTTTGTATATTTCATAACTGTAAGTAAGTAGATATGCTTACCGGATGTCATACTATCGTTTGAGATGACCACGGAGTTGGTATCGGAAGAGTTCGACTTGCCTTTGGCTGTCAATTGAGGGTAGAAAAAGGGAGATTCAGGAAAAAATATGTAATTTTTTATTGTTGTTTTTAGCCATGGAATGGGTGCATTTAGTTTGCACAGTATTACTAACATATTAAGACCAAAGGCAATCACAGTAATATGTTAAAAATTCATACAAAAAGCCTACAGTTAATTTATAACATATTAGTTTAGCGCAATATGTAAGTGATTTTTTGAAAAAAAAATACATAAATACTCGTAAAGTCAAACATAACCGATTTTGACAAAATAATGAATTAACATTCTTATACTATACAAAAATCTTTCGAATATATTACATGATTAAAGTTGCAATCATTTATCCCCAAAAATAAGTCAATCGTGATATTAACAGAAGTTAAAGCATATTATATATTTAATGCTAAGGTAAAATGTAGGCAGGCATTCTACCTATCCCTAGAATACACATATTATGTCCCTGAAGTTTAAATAAGCCCCCCTACGGCCATGATAATACTCCACAAATATAGTATACGCGACTAGACAAGTGTAATATCGCGATATAATAATCATCCTATCAGAATGCTGGTCAAAATGGAAGGCTTCCGATTGATAAATTTTTAAATAAAACAATATTTAACTTTCATTACCTTTTTGAAAATTATTGAAATATTGTACGAAAAAACATATTCGAAAATATTACAAAATTCTTCATTCTAACGAAGTAGATTTAAATAAATAACAATTCCATAAATGTGTTTGGAAAAATTAATTTCAAATTGCTTTTTATTTGTCTATCATTTTCCAAATATAACAGGAAGATTTTGTCTCAGCGCCTTACAAAAACTATACAAAATTTGAAAGATTTTTTCAGTTGACCTTATAGTTTATCTATCAATATTCTACCAGCTGTAGTCCAAATTTAATGTTTATAACTATTATAGGTCCGGAGATTTAAAGGTTCAAATATTACAATTTTACCCGGAAAACGACTGTACTTACCTTCTAGTCTTTTTTAAGAACCAAAATTTAAATTAAATTTTCCAAGGCGCGTGCTGTTTAGTTGGTGTATTTAAAGTTTAAAACGACCTAGGGTGAAATCTTTAGCTTCAACAATCAGTGCCCGGAAGAAACCATATAATTAAACTACAAGTGAAATAAAACCTCATAAGTTTTTTATATGAATCCTATAAAACAATACTACAGGACAGTGTTGGCACATAATTCATGAATTATTCTATCACTTTATACAGAATAAATTTAGTGACCTATTAGTCAATAAATCTGGATTGCCTTATAGGTAAGTTACATAGTTAACATAAGACAGGGTATTGTATAATAAATTGGCTACTGTAAAATTGTGTTGTATATCCAAACATTGGCTACCTCAAATACGTTAGTTAACTACACCTAAGCAGACAGGGACAAAGCACAAAAATCTAGGTTTTCACATAACAAACAATGCGAGTGAAGGTTTTAATGAATACACATTAGCATGGTTAGGGTAATAATAGTATGTCTGATCAGCTGTAACAAGAGACTGGTTTATCTATCAATCAATATAAAGATAAAACAGGCGTCAAAAGAACAATGAATTATTGATCGTCTACTAAAGAACATTATTATCTAATACAAATTCAATTTATAATACTAAAAACATATAAATACTGTTTGGAAAGAGAGACAATGTAATAAGAAAGTTTTCTACAATAGATCGTATTGTTTACAACTATTATTTATATTAATTAGCGATTTGACAATAAATTTAAAATAAATTCAAACAAAAATCGGAATTACGTTACAAAAAAAATGAGAATTACATATTAATATAAAATGTTATAATAATAAATACCAAACAATAATATATTTTTAATTCTAACTGCAAATTACGTAATCAAGATGCTTATTAATAATGTAAACTGCAATAAAAAATAAAATAATACTTCATATTATAAAGGTTTCTTTAAAAAAAACGGTTCATTATTTATATACAAAAGTAATATTTAAGAATATGGGTTTGACATAAAGTATGCTATAAACTAAATGTTATGTTAAAAAATAACCCATACTATCATTGCACTGGATAATAATATCACGCTGCAATTACACTACATATATTATGGAAAGACAGAATATATTAAAGTATGTTCCGCCGATGAAAGAGAGAGAGCGCAGGTCAGAAGAATGAAGAGTATCAAGCAACACTCACCAGCTTCGTTCATCTTGAGTAGGCCATTACTGGTGATTCCCCTTGAGGCTGATCCCGATCCACTGCCTCCCTGTCTGTAGGCTACACCAGGGATCTTTACTGTCGTCCTGCTCAGGTCAACTTCCTTCCCGTGTGCGTTCTCCATGTAGTTCTATCAGAGGAGAAGGGAGAGAGAACGAGGACTAATACGTGAGAAATTCCAAAACTTAAAGTAAATATACAATATTATATGTATTACAAAAACCATAACTATTTATTAACCATTTATTTATCTAAAATTTGCTCTAAACTCTGTACTTCGGCACTATTCTCAATGTTAAAAATTGTTGGCTCACAGTAGATCTACCAGTCCAAGGAGAAACATTGTTGCCATGCCATATCTGTTGAAGAATATAGGTAAGTATGTATTGATAGACCGCTATTTATAGCGGGTTCTGCTAAAAATGATTGGATATTTTGATGTATTTGATCAATCGAGTGCCACCAAAGGATTGTTTCAATTTGAATACATTTTCAAAGTATCTCCTTCAAATGGAAAAAAGCACTTAGAAAGGAAATCTAGAATGGCACAGCTGTGGATTTTCAATTAGGACAAACGGACCTCTTTTACAATTTGATAGATAGAAACACTCTTCGAAAACACGCCATATTTAAGTTATTCGAGTAGCAACTTATAAACGGCTTTCACTGCCTGTCAGAATCTCTAAGCATTTTTACGGTTAGTCTCCAGTAAATATTCAATATAATATAACATTTTCACTAAAAATTATTATTGTATCTTAAATATAAAGTTATATCATTAAGTAATATGTTATGAAGCCTTATTCCAACCAATTGAGACTTCTGCATGGATCTTACATAAACAAATATGTTATGGCACGCGTATTTCCATCTATTCTCAAGTACACGCGTAAAATACAACCAAAAAGTATTCTATGGCTTAAACCGTTTGGTGCCAGGCGTCTACATTACGGAGATAGGCAGTTCCCTTTCAATAGTTATTACTGATCCACTTTTATAATTGTAAGAATGTGTAATTCAAAGTTGCGTAATATTATGCCCCTACTATGACCAAATAAAGTATCATATTAAATAATAGTATACTTATAGTAGATTAGATAGTGAAAAATTGCTATTGCCACTAACGTGAATAGTACACTACTAGTAATATAATTATACTGAAATAGTGGTAAAATACAATGATTTTAGAATTAAAGAAGCACATATTAATCAATACCATCTTAGAGTATTATTCAAAATATCTCCGAATAAACAAAAAGACTTTGCTTCGTAGACATTTCGATTATATCTCACACTTTTCGAATTTATCTCTATTGAATAGATCGTAGATATCCTGTGTTTGGACGCAAATTACGAGTATGTACGAGCAGAAAACACCAACAGCTGTTGCGAAATAAAGATCCAGATTTTACAATATTACAAATTTTAGACAGGGAAATATGGTTTTAGTTTTAGGGAATGTTGTGCGTTGTGGAAAGGTAATTTATTAATGTCATTTTAAACTAAGATACTACAATTGGTGGCTTGATAACAAGTTCAAAATAACACATAAAAATATAAGAAGAAAAACAACAACAAATTAGAAGTAATTATTGGTAAATTAGCATTACGACATGAAAATCAATGTACAAGTGTTCTATTAATCTGTGACCTATTCAACCCAGTAGTAGCTTATTATCAATAACCTTGTAACGGACTAGAGAATTATACAAACAACTCTGCACATAGTAGACAATTAATATTACACACATGTTTACTTGGAAGAGGAAATATTCATAAACCCTGGTACCACAAACTAAAGTGCCACTTCAGGATCACTTTTCCTGATAATCAGGCACAATTGGAAAAAGGAAGGGTCGGTCGGCGACGAAGAAGGAAAAAGCAGTGTAATGTAATTAACTGTCACACAGGAGAATCAACAAAGAAGTTGTACATACATAAATGCAACTTACATGCATGTTGGGGTGGTATGTTAGACGACCATTGTCGCTTAGCGTTACATATTTTTTCTTCCACTCCTTGTTGAGGGTCTTGGTGCTCCGTTTGTACAAGTAGCCCTGAAATAGGCCAACACACATTTACACATACACAAGTCAATCAATGCACGCGCGCATTATCGATTGATGCGACATGATAATAAACGGGGGGGGATAAACAATACCGCACCAACCTGTTTGATTGGAATTGCCCGGCCACTACCAATCCCGTTTGCTGCCTTCTTTTCCTTGTCCTTTTCATTCGTGCGGTCCTTTTCCTTTTCATCGTCCCCCTTTTTCTGAGATGAAAAACACATTAACAATACTTATCATTACTATGTACTACATAATAATATACGCAATCATTACAAAGAACTGATTAATAATAATTGTACTGTTGTTCGTACCGCTATTAGTTAAAGCGAAACTAAAGTGAAAAAAGTATAACTTAATATAATATGTTCAAACTAACAAATAATTTACTCCATTGAGCTAAATAATAGAAATCGAAGACATAATAAATATTACCCCCCGTATTATTTATAGTATAACAACTGTCAATCAGTTACACACTACTTCAGAGCGATTTCGATATATTAAGAACATTGTGTACTAAATAATGTGCTGCAACTTAATATGTATAATTTAATTTGATGTAGTTTTGCAAGCTTTCGCAATTGAAGTATAAATATTACAATATTGAACATACTATTCCATATTTTTTTACCGATTAAATTACTAGCTTACTCTATAAATCAAAACGTAGATTCAAATTTATTCTGAAATATTTTTGTGTTTCATTGTAGCACATCAAAAATATCTCTTTTGGATAATAGTCTTACTCACATATAGTTTTTACAATTTTCATGGTGGAAGTTAAAAAAACAAAAACAAATCAATTAAAACCAAATTAATATACGTTACTTGTATCGGTGTTTAGTAAGAAATAAAAGCTTTCAACTAATTATATAAAAAACGAAAAACAGGTTATATAAACCGGTTACTTTTAAGTACTGATACTATAAATTATAGAAATGGGAGAAAATGTCTAAATTCCCGCAGATAACATAAGCCAATAATTTCAACAATAATTATGATAACAGTTATTAAGTTCGGGCGCCATTCTACTTGGTACAAAAAACCACTTGATTTGTAAAAATTACTGTTTCTTAACAATTGTAGTTACCTATATAAAAATATATATAAAATTTTAAAACAAAAGTTTTTTAAAGCAAAGAAAAATGGAGCAGACTTGAGAAGAAGCAGCCGGAAATCCTATAACAAAATAATTAATGATGATGCAAACATTGTTTTATTTCCAATATATAGAATAGAAGAATTGGATCCGGCACTTTCGTTTTGTAAAAAATTGGCCCGCGATCGCGCGGTCATAATATTCCCTCCTCGCTTGCGGTGAGCAAGCAACTTATAGGTTACAGAAAGTTAAACCCGGCCTGGCCTACCCGCTTGAAAATTATTAGACAACGAGACGAAAACCGCAATCACAATCATATTATTATTAATACAGCGAGAAGATCTACGTATTAACACGCAGAGAGGAGAGATGCCTGTGACGAAGGGTAAAAAGAAATCAATACATACTGTCTGTCTGTCTCTATGCTTGCTATATAGATCAGAATTAGATCAGCTGAGGCGTGTATCTAAGTTATCATCATCGTCAACGATTTCGATCGGCTGGTTGATTATCTATTGCGAGCAACTCTAGAGCAGTGTAAGCAAAGAAACGGATGCGCAAACTACTGCAGCTTCTTTACCGGCATTTGGCCACATACTTACCAACACATCATACAAGTTTGATTAGTTATTGCGATGACAAATCGTTCTCTTATAAGTGATCTGCTTTAGTAACAACCCTTCCCCAATGCACTGTTGCTCACTCAAGGGATAACATGTACTAAAAACGGAAATTTTCTAATAGTCCAGTAAACCTTATCATAGCTATATAATATATACTATGTATAACTTAGTTGAAAAAGTAAATCTGAAATTTTTCTTAACGAAGTCGATTAGTAGAATAACATATTTGGAATCCGAATAAATCTGTTCTGGTGAAAATATTTAATGAGTATTCATTTTTTTAAATTGGCTTCTCTGTGTTGTATGTATTTAAAAACAGAAATTAGACCCATAAATCAGTTATACTTCCGGATACATTTTAATATTGGTTCTTACCTATATTCTTGCCTTAGAATATTTTTGCTTTCATATACAACCCTTATAGAAATATATTATAATATAATATTATTCAAAAATATGATACAACTGTAATTTGTTGAAATACGAGACTTATTATGAAATTTAGATGAAAATCATAAAATACCTGTTTTTTGATATTGAAAAATAGAATTGATGCTTATGAAACATTTACCCAATACAGCATTTTGGATATTTTATTCTACCCTATCATCTTTATTAAGGGTATATAAATTTCAGCTTTGCAATATTTTTTCCTAATTTAACTTGTCTATAAACCGAAATAAAGGTGTTTAAGAAATGTTGAGATTTAAAAGGGCTACAATAATGAAAATATGCACTCACAAAAATATTGGACTTCCTCCAGTTCTTGCGTGACTGTGTTGGCGTACTGCTGGGTGTAGGAAGATCTTTGCTACCGTCTTGTTTGTCCTATATATATAAGAATGCCTGGGTGTTATAATAATACATAATATTATAATATTATTGTGGAGTTTATACAGAACCTAAGGTACCATAGCCGAAATGCAAAATGGCGCCATTACTATATGGTGCCTTTTGATACAAAGTAATCGTCGGTCAATAAAATACCCTCAGCAAAAAAGACGTACAATAATAAAATAAAGTTGTTGAAAAATTGAATTGTTCTGTAATTGTTACTAAAGGTTGTATAACAAGACAACTATAAAAAGCTGTACAACTAAATCCTGCTGTAATTGATCACGTTATCAAGTTACACCAAGTTATTATGTATTAATTATTCTCTGGACAGAATAGTGAAAATAAGAAAAATAGACAGCAAAAGAAACAATGTTGATTCTAAAAAGGAAATCTGCGATGGACTCCAGGGAGGAAAGCAGTTTTAATTTTATTTAATAACCTTACTGTTTATTAACTTTATCGTTTGTGTTTCTTATCTACATTTCAAAGTTATTCTGTTTTGCAGTCAGCAGTACTTTGTTACAGACTATGTCTAAAATAGTATATTTTTTCGTTTTGAGCTTCTGTTCTATCAGTTTATTTCCACAATATAGTACTCTAAATTAATTCACATTACTTACCTATGCATTCTTTACACTACACAAATTTCCGTATCCAATTTATGGATTTTCATATATATATATTGCCTCTTATGATATAGAAATGATAGCTTTCAATGAAGTAATCTCTATTGCTTAGTTTAAATCTGTGATGTACCTTGAGTGTCAACAACCTATTTATTCCACATTTTCTCAGTTTGTCAAAGAAATCCCGACAAGGATATTTAATTATGACAATTTGGATTTCAATAAATAAGAAGTTCCGGCTTATATTTTTTGAATAATTATTAAATAAAACTATTTAGATTTAAAATTATTCAAATTTAAAACAAACGCAGCATAGATAATGTAAACAATGAGCAGTGTTATACATTAAACAGTGCGTATCCGATTTTGATGCTAGGAACCTGCTTAAAAACTTCGCTAATAGTAAACATTTATAGTATGCCGAGAGCATCTCATTCTGACATACATACATTTAGAAACAATAGAATGAGTACGATCGAGTAGTACATACACCACACTATTAAGAATAGCTCCACAAAAATATTTAATTACTTACTTCCTGATCCGAACATTCCTCTGGGGTTACAATAACAGTTCCAAAATGCAAAGGAACAGTCAGCTCTCATTTTATATGGATCTACTTAAAAGGCATATATTACGCAAGATAGACAGTGACCAAGATTACGGACATAAGTTAACGTTCTACTATGCAAAGTATTCTAATTCCGCCTTAGGTGGTAAGTATATGCACACAAATAAATCGAAATGAAGGGTTTATACCATAGCCTCTTAACAATGAAGCCCTGCATTACACTTCATCTAGGTTTCAGTTCGATATAACAACACCTACAGCTACCATTAACTTTTGCAAAATTGTTGTAAACGCATATCTTTACCATAAATAACTATCTATTCCAATAATTACATGATGATGAATATAGAATACCCGAAGCATAATAAAGAACAAGCTAAATATCAGAGGATGACCAAACTAATACCAAAATGAATTTAGAAAAAATTTAAATGAGGGTATACATTATAAATGATAGTTCATTAGAAATCTATTGAAGTGTAAGTAATATTAATAACTTGTAGTTGTATAATATTTATATTAGTCAATTAATGTCTAATAAATTAACTTACAAAAACTTCAAACAATAAGTGCAATATAAAAATATCTTAAGCTATTAAATTTTCTATAAATCTAAAAAACCAAAAAAGAGTTTCCAAATCTGGATTTTCGGCATAATGAATGAAAGTATTTCAATATGATAGAAGTATTTAGCACTATAATTACTAAAATCCAGAAAGGTATAAAATAACACAAAAGCAAGTTGTATTCGTAAATTCTATTCATACAATATAATAATAGATAATATGTATGATCGTCATTGATAAGAACTTAAAACAGAATACAGCGAATAATATAACTATTCATGTCAAAATCCTCAAAATGCATTGAGGCAATAACCCCTTAGATAGCATGCATACTTCACTGCAAAGAAAATAAAACCCAACAAGTTCAGTTGAAAAAGATAATAGACCAAATTCATAGGCAGTTAAAAATAAATATACAAAGTCGTGCATAAAAAAGTATTTATTAGAGTACTAAAATGGATATTAAAATAACTACTTATGGATTTTCAAAGTTTTCTACGGTTTTTATAATATAACTAAAACTTTGTTTAGATAAAAAATATATATTCTAAGTTTAGAAGGCAAAGAGCTAAAATCTTACTAATATTGATTATTGACTGGATAGTGTGGTATTTGTTTCAAAGGCAAAAAAGAAACACTGCTTGATGCTTCATAGTACATTCCATGAAATATGTTTAATGTAGATGCGAAATGTTATGTTTCTAAGCACTATAAATAGTCCCAGAAAGAGACGGAATTATTAATAAGTTTAGGGAAAGGTTGCAGGTAGGTTGTTGATATTTTAGAGGAAGAATAAAAGCATATCGCCAGCGAGTTCGTAATAATATAAAATGCAAAGATTTTAAAACTAGTAGGATGGTACAGGCCAACAAAACAGCAGCTGACATTTAAGACAAAAGCAAGCGTGGGAACATGCAAAACTGTTGAAGACAGAAATAGGAGAAACACACGGCCGGGTGACAATAACCGCGAAAACACTCGAGCAAAATTAATAAATTTAAGCCTCGTGGTTAAATAATAATATCAATGCAATATAATATAATTAATAATAAACCGGGGAATTTAGTAAGATTTAAACAACGCGTCATTTACCATCACAAAATTACTATAACAATGAAAATTTGAAATTTGTTTAATATATATATAAAAAATTCCGGTATGAATATATATTCATGCTTAATAAATATTGTTATGAATCAATTTAGTTATAATTCTGGTTCAAAGCGATTTTATACATTTAAAAATCAATATAATTCGTGTTTCTTGGCATATTCATTTTGATTCTTTCAACTATTCATTTGAGTATGATCCTAATAATTCCTATATATTTAATCAATATTTTGATTGATCACACAATTGTTAATATAGAAATTGGAATAAAAATTCCAAGAGATTTTTAAGCTTCTCCATTTTTAAATAAACTGCTTAGAGGTTTTATTTCATAGTCATTAAAATATTAACCAATTATATATATTTAATCTAGAAAACACATTTAAAACATCGAATCAAAAATGTCTTAAAATACTTTATTTAGAAATGAAACAAGACTTAAACGATTCGAAATATTATTGCAATACATACTTACAGTTAAAATAAATAGGTTATAAAGACGACACAACACTTTAAAGGTATAAGCACTCTCGTTGACGGAATAAGGCTAAACAACTATATCCAATCTGCTTTAATTTAGCAATATTTTCTTTACTGAATACAAATTCAAAGAAATAGTATTCTATTTTTTCTTACTGATCATTTCGTTAACAAGATTTATCTACGCTGGGTATGTTTTCTCCTATTTCAAATCTGAGCGACCAAACGACATTCATTCCCTCCCCTTCATGCACAAGATTGGCCATCCATCGCAACATAGTTGAAGCGAAGTCAAGACTCATGATGAAACCAAAGTAACCATTGGAGACTTACACTGGGGCAGACAAAACTGCTCCTATCCCGGGCAACCCGGGTACTCATGAGTGAGTTGTATTCCGAGTATTGGTTAAGACTGTAGTTAGGTGGCTGTAGGGTTGCCGACTGGATGTTATTCACATCCAGACCTTGATGGTCCTACAGGTCGAATAGTACGTGTACGGTACATCAGTGAGCACATAAACACACAATTAATCGATAACGCAATAATAAATTTCATTGCAGAAATTAGCGGAAAAATTCCTAATTGTTGATATACATACACAATCTACTATATTAAACTGCACAATATGTGAATCTACTGATTGTGTACCTATTAGAAATCTTTATACGAATAAAATGATTTGATTGTTACATTTCGACTGATAGTGTGCAAAAAAAGACGCCCTAGACAATCATTATTAAAAAAATGTATACTGTTAATAGATAAGAAATACTACAATAGTGATCTCATAACAATAACAAGTGTTATTGCCAATTTCGTTAGTAAGGGCATGATAAGTTTAACATCGGTAGAATTATGTTGTGAACTGAAAACATTTAGGTATGAAATATAAAAACAAAAAACACAATTAAAGTATTAAGAATTAAGTCATTTAAGAGCTGCATTTATTAATATTTGATTTCACTGAAGATTGAAAATCAAAAGGTCCCGAAAACTTATATTAACTGTAACATCACAAATAAATAGAATAAACTTTTTTCTTTTTATTTTAAAAACAAACTTTTCATCAAATTCTAAAGTTAACGTGAATCTTAGTAAATTATATGTCCAGTGCTGCCAGCTGTATTATAGAAATTAAAAACGCACAACAGAAAAATTAACGCAATAATCTTCTAAGTGTCATCAAGCAATGTTAGCATTTCATATTTAAAAAAATGCATTTAAAAAACATAAATTTATTTATTAAGATTTATACCCCAGAAAATTATAAATTTTATACAATTACTTTTTAATTTTTATATAATAAATTAAGACGTCATATGTTATGCAATTAATAATTCGAAAAAGCCGAATATATAAAATATATATATTTAATGGTTTGCCGTTTATAGTTTTTTATACAGGACCAACATAACATTAAAATAATAAATGTTAATTGTTTTCTCTTTGTCTCCTTTCCAAATAAATAAGCTAACAATAAAACAACGAAGAAATGTAATTGTAAAAAAAAATTCAGCCCTGACAGAACTCTATATACACAGGTAAGAGTAACTAGTAAGCATTAAGGCTGACAAAATTCACCTTAGAACTTTATTTTAAATGTGTATCTATATATTTTCTAGTTCTAATGAATCAATTAGAGATGCACAAATCAAAAATATAAATATATGCATAACAGTAGCATTTTAAAGCAAGTAAAAAGAATTGTTGAATTCTTATATGATATAAACAAAACAATAATAAAAGTAAAGATCTGACTGTGGTAGATAAAATGAACTGATGATATTCTTTAAAATTGCCCAACAAAGGATATATGGGGTAAAACTAAAGTGATATAATTCTGGTTTGAGCATAATATTCCCAGAAAGGTATATATCAAAGATAAGCGAGGGTGAAAAGGTCAATTATGCAATAATTTAGTTTGAACGTCAACTTTAAATTGATTGAAAATAAGAATATGTTAGATGTGATAACATTTCATAATGATTCTATCTCCCATTATTATATTATGTATATTGGAGATTCTGTCTTAAATAATTTGAAGTAGGTATATTATATTTAGTTATAGATTTTTATTCCTTGAGTTATTGTCAAAAATAAAATTAATGAGATCTTTTTGATCGCAATACAAATCTTGCATTATATTATTAAAAATACATCACGACTTCAAACAAAGAATTCTGACAAAACAATACAAGAATATAAAAACAATAATAACTCGAGGAGCTCCTTAACTAAAATTCATTTGAAGCTAATAAGAACGAAAAAGATACCTTTGAAATTTATATTCAATGTATTTCAATTTAAATACTTTTTTGAAGTTGAAAGTATTCCTCGTGTTAGAACAAATTACGTATTTCACTCTTAGGACACTAAAATCTTGGGCAAACATATTCATTATAACGATGTGAAGAACAGAAATATAAGTAACAAGTACAATAACAAAATATAAAACAACAGGAACTCAAGTATAAAAGAGAAGATGGGAGAGGGGAGGGAGTGGAGAGTATAAGTGTGTAGTAAGAACTCACGCTGTTATTAGGTTTGGATCGTAAAGATTTATTGGCAGAGTTTCGAGAGAATTGGGGGGTGGATCCCGGGGAGAATGAATGGTGCTTGCGTGAAGGGGTGCGTGAAGCCTCCTAAACCCGGCCAGGTCAGGGTTAAGCAGATAGGCAGGCAGACAGACAGGTGACAACACGTACAAATGGACAGGAGAGGTGCACAACAACGAAAAGAGCCCGGGTGTAAGAGGAGGAGAGGAAATAAGTGGGTCAGTTGTGGAGAAAAGTATAGTTGGGGGCGGAGGGACCATTCAACTAACTAGACTCTGGCAGTAAAGGGGTTACTAGTTGCAAATTTAGAAAAAACTAACTACATTAAATAATTAATTAATAAATTGCTGATACCTTTAACTTGAATGGGTTTAAATATTAATCACTTCAAACAAACAGAGACAGTAATTTAATAGTATTTGATCCCAATTATAAGATCACTTAGTATCAAACCAGCATTCTAGAGATAACCGTGGAAGTAGGCTAACCCTACGGCTACTGGCCGCCATGCTACAAGTGAAATCCGGTCATCGAATTATAATACAAAATTACTTTCAAAGTTATTAATAATCCTTATCGATATTGTGTATAATATACTATACAGCATGTAATATAATGCAGGCTGCCTCAATAAAATATGGAGGAATACTATCCTTGATCAAATGCATCATACTTTATAATATATATAGTCGAATGATAATGCAACAAATTACATTAAATAGAGTTCTAAAATGGTACAGCCTTATTTAAAAATAGTACGCTGAGGTTTAAATAATAATTTTTTGTCTTCATTAAAAAGTATCTACATTCATACAAATTTTAGTACATAGCTTTGTACAAATGCGAAAAAAATACTTGATACTTTACAAAATACGAGCAAAGAAAAAAGAAAAGCTTATAAGGTGAATACAATTCAAAGAAAGCAATTTTGATATGTTTGGTAATTTTAGTCTAATAATGTTATGCTGAATAAAATTTACTATAACACCAGTATAGAATATACATATTTCAATTTTATAAGCAAGAGTATAATTAATACTGGGATCACAGATTATTAACATAAACATGTTCATCTCTTGATTATTATAAGCAGTATAATACTATTATTTTGCTACCATAAAGCTTTTTGTAAAATAATGCCTTAAAAATAATATCTCTAGAAGAGTGAAATGATTTGAATCCGTTTTAGGTATGAATGTAAGCAAATATATTTTGTAAATATCTTGTGATACGTTAATAATGCTTAAATCTAGATATTTGATAATAAAAATATTAAGTTTGAATACAACTTATTTGCCACTCATTTATAATATAGAATAACATTTATTGAAACACAACAATGTTCATTTGCCGATAATTTACAACGTGACGAATGTTAAATGAATAAAAGATGAATTTCTGTGTATAATTACTCTACGACCGGAATATTATAGAATTTGTATACAACGAACTTTGAAAATATAACTTACGACTTACATATGCTTCGAAAGTCGTCCTACAATTATTTCACCAATAAATCGTATATAGTAAATTAGATTATAGCAATTATCGATTTTATTTTAACGAAAAGATATTTTCCCTTTCAACTTTACCTACATACAAATTTCATAGAAAAATTTACGAATATGATAAAGGTAATATATACAAGTTGACATCTGTTAACGTCATACAATGTTTTATAACACTAATCAGATATTATCTTCAATTTCACGTTGGTGATGCCAACTTTGTACTGACAAAACTCAACTCAACTACTATTATAGTTCCAAAAAACAACTTTTTCATTTAATTAACATGCTTTTTGAAAAAAATACATTTGTTTTGGTTTGTAAGCTTTACCACCATGAAGGTTCAATAATTTCCTAAAACACAACAAATATTCAGTTGCATTTTTTTCATAATTCATTATTTTATTAATATCTACTGCAGAGCAGTTGAATGGTCCATAATTAACGACGAGTAGAACATATACTTATGAAATATAAGAAGTAATAAAAAGAGAACAGTTAAATATTGAGCAGATAACTGAATATACAACGATACAAAAAAAGATATATATATATCGAAACAACAACAATACAATTATGAGTAATAAATGAGAAACTGGCAACGTGAATATACAACGATAATAACAGGAAAACCATTGCATTTAAAGTTATTAATAAATAAAATTAATGTGTTTTAAAAGATCAAACATTGAAATAATTCATTGTGCACCAATATTATCGATCTATTAACAATTGAGGTTATAAATAATACACAAAAAGTTTCTTAACCCTCTTTATAAAATAAAATTCTTATAAATGCATACACAATTGAAAATCAATACAACACAAATTATATTAAATACAGATTGTAAGATATTATGAAATCCGTGAATGCGTTATTTTGTAAGTTTTGTGGAAAAAATTCCCATGAAAAGAGGAAATATATAATATTATGTTAGAATTAGCAAAAAAATTATATTATCATGTTAAATACAATTATCAGAAAACTTATTATAAAGGAAAATGATTATCATTATAGTCTTAAAATAAGAAACAAGAAATTCATAAGCAACACTACAACATAGAATATCATAATATATAAATATTATAATTGCGTGTTAAATAAATATTATGAAGTTATAGGTGTTATTGACTTACAGTTAGAAAGAAGTAGAATAACTTGGTGCAATGTAAGCCATATCCACAATATTACAATGAATGACGTAATCTTCATCATTTTATATAAAAAAAAAATGGAGATCTAAAAATGCCAAACACACAGCACTATGTGCGTGAGCCAAAACGCAATAACTGTATAATGATAATCTAATTGATCAATAACACACGTTAAGTATACATCCAAGTTATACATACAGTATGTACTTTGCAAAAGATAAACAATTCACTGTATGATACCGGATGCAAACTAATATCCAATTAGATAACTTAAAATAAGCGTAATGTCAATTAATCTGTTGACGGCATCATCATTACTCAAGGAAAATAAATGACAGCCAAGTAAGTTGCACCAAAAACAAAACTAAAAATAGTGCCCCCGCAAAGGAATAATAATATTCAGTCACATTAAAAAAAGTGAACATTACGGTATACTAGACACATTATACTAAAGACTTGACTGTAATTCTGACAATAAGGGATAGCTGTACTCCATTATTAACCAAACAATGGTTTGAATAGCCATATAATATACTGAAAACGCTTCTGGATGAGGTTTCATGAATACTGTTATTAATTAACAGCAGCATTGTGTTAACTAACACAAATTGTAATATGAAACTATGTACAACTTAACCAGTTTACTTGACCTACAACAATAATTATTATAAATTATAATAAATAACATCCGTGTCAACGAAATAAGCGGGAAACATACGCTCTACTAAATTCAAACGGATTACAAGAATTAGAATGTTTAGCAAACCATCATGACGTTGAACCTAATACAAATATGTATTACATCATGTTGTTATAAAATAATTCATAGAAATGAACGCATATTATGAAAACATGAAAAACAGAGCATTGTTTATAATAATTAAAGAGATATGTTATGAAAACCACGCCTTAGTAGTATTGGAATTAAGAAGAGCATTGCAAGACAGCAAGAAACAAAAGTAGCAGTAGTAGTAGTAGTATAGAGACTGGTGTGTGTGTTACAACAGGATTGGCTGAAGGACTAGCTTGCTTACACAGGTAAAAGATGCCGACCGAACAAATGCTGATCTGGCCACTTCGTAGACGGAATAAAAGCGCTGAAAATAATATGATTCAAATACAACTTTTATCCTAAAATGAGATTAGAAGATTCATTGCCATGTGAAACTCAGCCGATAAATTAGTAATCGTTAAACATACACATAACGGAAATTATTAATTACTTACCTAAACAACCATTAAAATAATTAGCAATTCATAGATTTCACGATGCTCTGTATGATTAAATAATATTACACATAAACAAAACTTATGATTCAAAACAAAACTTAACATTACATTCATATTGTAATTTTGCAATATGGAATTAGTATACTCTATTTTAGTTTCAACACACCTCAGCCGTCTCAAGGTCGTTTGTCGCGCCCAGGTCAGTTGCACGACGTACTCGCTTCTCAACGGACATTTTTTCTCGTGTTTGAACTTTCTGTGGGTCTTTTGTCGTCTATAATAAGATAAAGAGAAAGGTAAGTCAAAATAGGCTATTATATAACTATTTAACAAATTATGGTCTATTGCATAAAACTACTTGTTGTGTATAGCAACAAGGAACAAGAGAAAGCCAGAGACGATTTCGCAGGATTTGTTGTATTGGATTGCATAAAGCTACAGTATGCAAGTTGGGAAATATGATTTGAACATTTACTCTGTATACTAATCGCAAATTGAACATCCGCATATTGTTTCTTTATTAAAATTATATTTTCAAATATTTCTTACAATGATAAACGTGTACAAAAAAAAACAGTCTTAATATACTCATATTATAAGTTGCTAATATATCCAACTACTGATAAAATTGCATTGCATACTCACATAGAGTTCACAGTACACCAAACGAGTAAACGCATAGGCATAAAATGACTATATTGAATGCACGCAGTGAACCGTAGCTGTCACTATATTTTTTATTCTTCATTTGAGATATCAAGTACAGTTGATACTAATGGATTTACCGCCATTTCAATTATTTATGGATATCAAAGCATCGATCTAGAAATAGACATGAGTGGATTTCCACAATAAGTTGTGAATATATTTCATGTAACACTTGTAACTTGTTATTATTACCTTATTTATAAATATAGATAACAAAAATAAATGACAAATCTTCCAAACGGACAGGCCCCTAACGTTAAAAAACAAAAAACATTTAAAACAGACAATAAATTTCTGTGAATTCAAATGAATATTAATAATACCTTTTTAAAATAGTCAAATTAGAAGAAAAAAAACGAAATAACTGGATAATAGTTGACAATGTAATATCAGTGGATAAGTATTACATTTTATAAGAACTTCTTGAAAGAAATCATAATTACTAAATCATTCTGTTACAGCAACAAAACATTGTAACAATCCAGTTGAAAATAAGCACTGTGAGCAAAGATGCACATACATCATAAAGTCACTAAATGTTACGCAATTTTTATCACGTTTTACAAGTCTTGGCGATTTGTAATTTATAGAATGCTTGATAGTAAAACGATTAACATTTATAAGTCTACTTGCTTACCGTGTTGGCATTAACGCTCCCTAAGCCCGTGGAAGAAAAGTCCCTGTGTGGCAGAGGGGGTGGAGGTGGGGCTCCGGCTGGAGGGAGTGCCGGACTACCACCCATACTTCCTGGCTGTTGGTGTTGAAGAGACATGGCTGCTGTGGGGTTCATTGCATAGTGGCCAACGGTGGCAGACCTGGAGGCGGCAGCTGTGGCCTGCAAGATCGATAGTTGGGGCGTTGTTGGTCGAGAACCGTTAGTCACCGAGGTATGGGGTAGTCCTGCCCGCGATTTTGCGATATTTAAACAAGCTGGAGTCGATAGAGAATAAACATAGAATGGGGCGTATGTATTATAAGCGTCATTATCTGAACACTAAATTTACCAAAGAAGCCAAACATATAGCTGAAAACATCAACGAACTTACCATCCTGGAAGACTCTCTCAACATGTAAACCATACATGGCACAGGTCTCATAATAGGCGCATCTCTTGAGGTCATTGGCCAGCTTGCGTGCCTGCGATTCGTCGATTTGACGCGGATTGGATTCACTAATACCATCTGAAAAAATAAAAAGAGGGGTGTACACAAGTCCTTAGAATAATTTAAATTTAAAATGTTTAATAAGTTTGAACAATAGTCATGTTATGATAATTATGGCACGAAATAATGTAATAAAATAATAAGTCATTTATTCGAGCGTTAAATGCAAACAATATATTATATTATACATAAAGTGGTTTTAGCTAATAACATAATATAAAACTATTCCGATACTAATTATAGGATTAACAGATTATTTTTGCAGGATGCACGAAGATTTAATTCCAATTTCCATATTTTGAAGTTTATTTCTCGTACATTCTTTTTTGCCGACTGATAGACCTGCACGAAGAAAAAACCACTCAGATATCCTGATAATAATATGTATCAAATTTGAATAAAAAAAACGTGTCAAGAACATTAATCGAAATAAACTAAAATATCGTCCTGTCAGAAAAAGGTTTAGAAATAGAAAAAACAGAGCCAATGACTAATTTAAAGTCAAATACAAATACAACATTGTAAAAAAAGTTAATAATAATATTTATCCTTATTATATCGGAATTTAAAAATTACATAATCAATAATAAATTAACGCGTGGATTGTATAAAATAATGCATTTGAATTTCGGTAATCATTAAAAATAATTCCTTACGGCTTCCCTGTATGTAGTGCATTATTTTTATGAATAACCGCGTTTAATTATATTATCCTATATAAAACAAGTCATCGTAAATATACAGGGTGTCCGAAAAGTTGCTGTGCAGTGAAAATGTTTTATTTCAACTTTTATTGACAAATTTTATTTATAAACTAAGTAAAGCAATGTTTTGCTCATTAACTGACTGACTACACACAATATTCTGCTCATTTAATATTGATCACCGCACAGCAACTTTTCGGACACCCTATACAAAGACAATACTATTTTATAGTAGTAATATAATGGATCTATGCTTTGTTTTTATTAAGAAAGCAAATTGGCATTTTGGTATTGACAAAAACGTTATATTTAAGGACCCTTTTTAATTACAATTAATAACAATGTGTATCAAGAATCTTTGGAGGTCAAAAACCAAACGACAACGTATCTAGTAAGCATTTACATGGATGTGGCACAGTGCAATGGGAGTCTATGTAGAGTTGTGTGCCTACCTTGTGTGCCCACAAGAACCAAGGGGATTTCAGTAGTTCGGAATTGCGTTAATTGAACATAGTAATCATAAGCAATTTGTAAACTCTCCTCATTCTCAAGACTGAATACGAAGATGACGCCATCGACCCACTGACTAAATTGAAGGTCGGGACAGCCACCTTCATCACGGATTAAGAGTAAGTAGCTCTGTCCATCCACAAAAATCTCCTTCTTAAATCGGCCCCCTACACAAGTACAAAGAATAATTTATGAACGTTAATGTTTACACAACTTCTACAGATAAGTAAATTAGACATTTTCAACTATATAGATGTTATCAAAATATAAAACATTATATAATTCAAAATTATTAATTGCTGTATTGATGAATCCAAAAATTATTTTTCAATTCTATTAGTGAGGTAGATTAGATTAAAATAAGTAATAAAACATTAACAATAACATGGCCTATCAATCAATTAACCCAGAAACATGACCTACCTTCAGGTGATTCATCTTGCATGTAACTTCCTGTCAAGTAACGATGTACAAGAGCTGATTTTCCACTTTGCGTTGATCCAACAACCCCCTGTCAAGCCATATTCGTAAGATACATAAAAAGTATTCATATAAAAGTAAGCACTCAAATTATTTATCAAAGCAACACATTAATATCAATGCTGACCAATTTATTTATCTAGCAAAATAGGTACACAACGTGCTAAAAAGAATGACAATAGTTACATTAAATTTTTATAATATCAATAAATTGTTTAACTTTTAAAAGAGGTGATTTCATCTTCTTAGCAAAAGATAGAGCTTAAATTAGTAACACAAATGTTAATATTTCATGATGCCAGAACTTTTCAGGCACTAGTAGATCATTCAAATTGAAACAGCTAAGTGCCAATAATGATATAGTTCGAGACCACTGAAGACCTGAGTGCCAGTCTACAGAGAAGTGTGTTGCTTCATTCTAAAAGTTGTCTTTCTTTGCCTTCCAGGGTTCTTAAGATTTCCTGGAGGTTTTTATCATTTTTGAACTCGCTGATTCATCTATGTAGATGGATGCTTGGGGATATGTAAATCATAAATATCAGTCAAGGTTGGCTGTAACAATCCAATTGCTAGGCCACATAAAATAGTTGTCACAACAAGTTCATGCATTTTTGATATCTTTATACATTTTAATTACACTCGAAAGGGGTAACTAATATATAATAAACAGGCGAGTAAACTATGTGTTCTAGTTGATTAGGGATGAGTAACACTCCCTCCACTCGATTATATTGTAATTAAAGCAGATTTCTTAGCACATAGTGTATGAGTATTTTATTTTTTATTCCATTAAACAATTCGCAAACATAAATAAATTACAACTGAATTACCATCAACAACTTACCAATTTGATATCTGGAACACCTTTACTTAATGTCCATTCCTGACTATTAACAAAGGAATCTGAAAATAAAACCAAACAACTATATCAATTATTTTTTACATATTTCTGAGTGTGAAAATATGTTGGCAAAATATCAAGCATCAAGAAAATTTGACAATCAGATATGTGGGAGGTGATTTATCTAAATATTTGTCATAAATATGCATTTAAAGACTTTTAGTCATTGAAAAATTATGTATTTCTTATTTGGAAACTGCCAAAGATATTAATATTATGCAGCAATGGCCTTTTGTTTGTCATCATATACTTCCTCTGTATAAATTTATACTTAAACATAATAAAAATAAATTATATATTATACTATTAAATAAAAAAATATTGAACTGGTATAATTCCAAAATTTCAGACAGATACATTTAAATATTAAAATTGTGTCAAAGCTATAAGACGTTTTATCATTTTAAAAATACATCAAATAATAATTTGATTTTAAAATCTTTAAAAAAGCTTTGATAAATGCTGTTATTTTTTATTAATGCATTAGTTTTTACACAAGTCAAGTCAAGTCAAATAATATATAAATAATTTGATTATTATAATATATTAAATACATATATAAAAATTGAATCAGTTAATTGATTGATTAGTTGAAGTCTATGACCACTAATTAATTAAATATTAAATACACTGAACATCATACATTTTGTTATACATCATAGAAAAATTGTCAATTATAAGAAAGGAAAATCAATAAACGTGGTCAGAATCATGTTCATTGATAATCATAAATGATAATATTCAAATTTGAATTTATCCAAATTTAAATTTATGGAAGGAAAATCAATAGACATGGACAGAATTTATAGTCAAAACATAAAACAATATTTAATACATATTTTTTTATTTAGATTTTTGTAAGTTACATTTTTTTCTGTGTTGCAAAATTTATGATGTTCAGTGTATATACATATATATTACATCAAAGCACAAATCTGATTTACCCTAGATGTTATAACAAAGATGTCTTTAACTTCACTGTTAAAATAATCAATATAATAATTATTGAAGTAGTTTAATTTTATGTTAGTAAATTATTGTATAATTTTTACAATTTTATAATGAATTTGGATTTAGTAATTGTTACTAAACATTTTAAACTAGAAAAAAATGTTTCAGCAATTAACTGTCACCATTATCATTGTCAAACAGGGTACATAATTATGAAATAATGAGACAGATATATGACAATATATACAACAAATCAATAACAATAGATGGGCACAGACATATATAAAATAACAATAGATGGACACAGACATGTATAAAATAACAAGTGAGTAAAAGTAGTTCTAATCTATAAATTAGATGTACAATCTTAGCTATATATCTTGTTATAGGTCCCATTGTATACATTTTAAACCAGTATATTTTAAAAACTCATAAAAAAGCAAATTTTATTAATTCACATTATTATTAAAATAATATAACATTTTTTATTGAACAGTATAAGTATGCACAGAGTGCACAAACATTACATTGTCTAAAAGGTTACCATGGTGGGCAACCAGTTTCCAATTTCTGGTTGCCATTGTGCCAAATTAAATTACTGGTTGCACAACTTTAATTAAATTAAAAAAATGAAATTTTAACAAAGCAACAATTTTATTCTAATACAAGTGACAAAGATAACTATTTATCAATATAACAATTAAGTTAATGTCAATACTAGATATATAACAATTTTATTCTAACACAACTTGAGACAAAAATAACTATTTATAAATTTATTGAAATGGTATACTTGTGATTAATATTTGCAGAGATATCACACTAGAGATTTCTATTGTCTTCCATCAAATGCTGAAGAATCTTAGTCCAAAATCATACATGCCTGGGAGGGCCACCAGTTTTAGATATGTAGTGGGACAACTGGATGCTGTACATGCACCAGGCTGTTGCACATGTGTAAATGTCAAGCATTGGCCCACAAAGGTGTACTGAATACAATCCATGAAAGTTGATAAAATTGGACATTAAACAGTCATGTAAATGAAGACTGCTCTTTCTATCTCCCAATTTATAATTTGAATGATTTACAAGTATATCCTGGCCTTGGTAATCTGGAATATCCAAATTTCAGAAAAATCACATACCTGATGTAACTTATTGTATTATTATATATCCTGTTTGAATTTGATTATGGTAAATCACATAAATGTCATATTTCTAGTTTTCAAGAATGAAATATTACACAGTAATAAGCAGAAAAATGAGAATTTCAAATGTCAGATATATAGATTGAAGTCTTTCATTCCTAAAAATATATTTTTTAAATTGGTCAAATAAAAAGGGATTTTAGAAATTTTTTGAATTTTTATAGTACTTTAATATAGGGCTCAGACTGTGATTACTTTGACTTGTATTATTAACTTTTTTATTAAAATTTTAATAACTTTTTGATTTTATAATCAAATGTGTATATTTTAATATCAAATGAAAGATAAAAATGTATAAATATAAATTTAATATATTTTGCTTATTGAATTTTTTGTGACCTCATTTAACTATACATTTATTTTAAATGCTATTAAATAATGTTTCTTCTAAGCTATCCCTACCTATTTTTATTCTAAAATGTATAGAATTTAAACCGCTATCCAATGATACTAGTCTTAAAGCTACATTACATGTATATTTTCACTCAAACTTGCTTTTTCATGTACTCTAATCTTTAATTATTTCAAGTTATTTTAGTGACCATAAAATTAAATTTAAAATAAATATAAATCTGTATCTGTTAACCTTTCCCTAACCTAGTCCTAATTCACTGTACCATCTAACAGTAAAATTGTAAATTGATAATCAATTGACATTGTCAAAATAGTAAAGTATATAGTTAACTCAGAGACAAAGTAAAATATAAATGGCATCAAAATAAAAAGACAGAACAAAATATGTTAAATAATAAAAAATAGGGTACAAGTCAAAATGTCATGATTAAGCCAAAACTCTAGTATAGAACATTTTAACTTGAAATTATTATAATTATACTATGTACATATAATATACAGTAATATTATTACTAATAGTAATACTTGGTAGTATTAATAACAGGGTGACCACACATTTAAAAAAATTTTCAGGACTTTTCTAGGACATTTCCACACAAAAATATCATCTAATTAAAGGAGTATTAATAAATATTTGTATGTTTGAGCTGTAAAATGGCATACTAATAATTGACCTACAAAATAAAATTCATCATTTTTGCAAGCATGAAAATGTAGTATTTAACATTATATATAGCTATACATTGCATTGGCCATTGAGATAAGAGACCAGTCCTTCTTCTCTCAGGCCAATGTTGAGGAAGATTCTGACTCTGCCTTGAGCTTCTCACAGATGCTTTTCCACATCTTCTTCTTGCAGATCTCATCGATTTCAGCTTGCTTTCTTTTTCTTGCCTGTATAAAATGTTACACATGTATACAAGTTTTAAAGAACTAAGAAAAATGAAAAACTGAAGCAGACTAGACAGCATTTACTTACTAAAAGTTTGTCCTGGTCTACTCTTTTCTTTCTTCTCCTTCAAGGTAGTCTATAGGCAGCTCTTGATTGACGCATGGAAAGCAACATTTCCTTTGTCTGGTCCACCTTGGTGACACCCCAGCAAACTTTATACTGTCATACACTTGGCGCTGTGCAACAATCAACTTAAACTCCATATTTTTGCAAAGAACCTCTTTGTTTACAGAGAAACAACATTCAACAGCACTTTGACCAGTGAAAAAATCACATAAGTTTCACAACCCAAAAAATGAGTAAAAGATGGGTTGCCTTTTAGAAAACCAGCAAAAGATGTGTCTACATGGTTAGAATCAACAGAAAATTTGAAAATTCATCAGCATTCTCATGGTACAAATTGATGCAGAGAAAGAAGCATTTGGTACCAATCATTAGCCAAAAATGGCATCATAGGTGAGTTAGTTTGGTATTTTGTGAAAAATGGTTCTAGGTTATCACTAATGGATTTGAAGAACTCAAGCTTTGCAAGAATTAAGTGATCTTCAGTCACAGCAACAATAGAATTAAAGGTTGCTGTTTTTGGACAGGTAATTTTTATTTCAGAACTTTGCAACATTTGACAAACTTTTCAACAGTAGGTCAGATCTGAATTGCTTGAGATGCAACAGTTGAATTTTGACGATTGTGGAGTTCTTGGTGGCAAATTAATTTTTGTAGGAAAATAAATAAAACATAAAAAAAACAAAAAATAATTTTTAGAAATTTATATATTTTAATACTATATAGTAAAGGATAGTGAGATGCTTGATAATTGTGGTGTGGTTGCAGAAGCCAGCTTTTAATAGCATATAGGGATTACTTGTTAAACATCAAAAAAACAAAAATAAATGTAATTAACAAAAATATGAATTTAGTAATGTTACAAAACATGACAAAGCATCATAATATATTTAAAAGTATAATAATAGTCCAGTTACTTTTTAAACATACAAAAATGTAATTTACAAGTAACCACTATACACTACTAAAAGCTGGCAGCCACAACCACACCAGTATTTTGATATATAAATTTAATTACATTCATTTTTTGTTTTATTTATTTTGCAAAAAAATAATTTATGACCAAGAACTCCACAATCACCAAATTTTGGCTAGCACAGAACTTTAATTGGAAAACAGGTGTTTCACTGATACTTTCAAAAACTCAAAAGTCTTTTCACAGGTGAATCTTTAAACAATCTCCATAGTGCTGAGAGAATGCCATTAAGGTTCAACTTAGTCAAATTGTAACCATGCTGAAATATGCATTGCATTGAGACCACAAGATCCAGTGGGAACAAACTGAGGACTATTTGAATCTAAAGTTTCACTTAACTTTTTTCACCATAGCATAGCCTAATTTCTATTTGGCCCATTTAAAATTAAAATTAAAATTTTAAAAATTAATAGTATAAATAGATGATATCTTAAAAAATAAAAATATTTTAACTAAAAAATTTTAGCTTGGAAATAACTGCAAAATAATCATTAATTCAGTAAATGCATCAATATTACATAAACTATTGATAGAATTTTTCTTCTCACAGTTGTCAAACATTTACAGAATTCCATGAGTCCAAAAAAATTCCAGGATTTCCAGGACCCACAGTCACCCTGTAATAATATATATATTATAGGAATTATTTAAACCAAAAATATATCCTACACTTAGACTTAGTCTTTAGAGGCTAGAAAATGCCTTTTAATTTTTGTATAATGTATATTATAATAAGTTAAAAATATAACAATAACATGCATAAGACTAAGTAATACATAATAAAATAAAGTTATTGTTTAGTGGTGTAAAATTAAAATCATTTTTTTCAAATATATTTGTCAAATAAATATTAATAATTTATATTAAATTTATTAATTTAGTGAAGTGTCTATTGGTACATATATACCAATAGTAATTATTCAATGGTTTCAATAGTGTTGAATATTATTGGTACTAATAGCATGGAAATTCCTATTTGTACATATGGTGTAAGCTGACCATATTAACATCCCAATAATCCTAAATTAGTCATCTACAATATCCAGTAACCCTATATTTCATATTATATTAACAGTTATTTCTCATGTATCACAAATGAATAATATCATATGTACCAATAGTATTTAAATGTGATGACACATATGTACCAATGGCAGCTGCCTTAATTTAACTAATAACTATAATTTTATGATCTAATGTTGGGTGATATCATATTTTACGATCCAAAACTCATTTTTTTCAGAATTTTGTTTAAACATGTATTGTTTCTTAGGTGCTTTTTTGGTAGTTCCCCCACAATTTTTATACATTATAATACAATGTATCATAAAGGATTGTGAGATGCTTCATAATCCTGGTGTGGTTGTGGCCACCAGCTTTTAGTAGTGTATAGGGGTTATTTGTTAAACATAAAAAAATAAATGTAATTAATAAGTAACCCCTATACACTATTAAATCTGACAGATGCAACCATACCACAATTATCAAGCATCTCACAATCCTTTATGATACTAGTATTACAATATATAAAAATTGTGGAAGAACTACCAAAAAAGTGCTATAGAAACAATACGTTTAAACAAAATTCTGAAAAAATTGAGTTTGGCCTTGTAAAATATGATATCACCCAATAATGTAATTAATAAGTAACCCCTAT
>JAYRBW010061075.1:0-10506 GCA_036023295.1 Invenusta paracnida | reverse complement strand
TTAGACCTTCTTGTCTCAAAATAACCATCTGAGAAACTATTTCTGGACGTATATCACGATTTTTCCAATGATTACATGAAAAAATGGACGCTGTATAATATGTTGACACAAAACAAAGATTTATTGGAAATTTCTAGGAAAAACAGAAATTCCAAGAATATTATACTCAATTCTGATACTAGAGTCTAAAACTAATCACAATTGATCAAACTAGAGTAATATTTTTCAATCTTTTGTTTATTTTTACTTATATGTTAAAAAATACACTATAAATTATGATTATCCTAATCTTTTGACCGGGACTGTATACCATAAATCTAAAATGTTTTAATAACAAATTTTCGTTGGCACTATACTAGTTTATTTTTGCATATATTCAACAAATTTTCTTATTAATTTTTGAGGTGTATAACCTGCAAAAAAACCGTTTTTGTGCAAAATAGTTAACATTCTAATAATAAAAAATAGAATAATAAATTGTAACACCGGATTTTTAGTATTACTATATACAAAACAGTTGCAGAATAGAATTTTAATTGTTTAAATGGCAATGAAAGGAAAGGATGTTGTTGATATAAAATAAAACTTAAATACTTTAATTAAAGTATAATAGTAATCACAATGAGCATAAGGGAGACGCTATTAAACCAAACATTGTTATACTCAAAGCAAACAATCAATTCCGAAAATAGATAATAATATTTCGTTTTGCTTAACAATAGTATTTTAATTAATAGCATATTTTAATTAATTAATAATTATTATTATAGAAACCATATAGTGATATTTAATTATAATAAACATTTCAAATAATTATTTCACTGTTAATTACGAAACAGAATTTTAAAAACAATTCTGATACTGTATAAAAATCCATAAAAATATAAAATAGTACTTTGTCATGCATAAGTAATGTATAATTAAAAAAGAAGTAAAATAAAGGAGAATTAACAAATGGCTGAAAAAGAAAAGAAGTTTCCAGTAGTTAGATGACTTATGGGGACACAATATTTCACGGGACGACAATTAAGCGGTAAGAGGCAGGATAAACTTCTAGTAATTTGTGTCATACTAGAAAATATATATTTTAACTATTTTTATATTACAGTGACACTGTTATCACTGCCTTAGACAATTTCTTTTCATTTGCATATTTATCTTTAAAAGGCAAATTCCCTTCCTTCATTTTTCAACTCTTTTGCAGTACACTTAGAAGCAATATTTAGTTTCCCCGAATATTATCTTATACGCATTCTAACCTTTCCTAAACTTTTCGGCTGAAGAATGTTTTTAGTTTAGTTGAAAAATTCTTTCTAACGTGGCAAGGATAAATTGTATAACAACAAAACTGATTCAGACAGTACAATATATATATATATTATATATTTATAATGTAATGTTAGACGACATCTTAAAAGTGCTATAAAACATTTAACTCTTTCATTATATTTAAATAAATATTATTTGGGGAAATTAAACAAATTTAGAAATCCTAAAAAAACATAGTTTATTTATGCACAATTTGCATGGAAACAATGTAATACTTTTAAACGAAATTAATCATAGAAGTTAAAAGAAATAATATTCATTTTAGCAGTTTTACCTGTTTTAAATGAATAAATATTCAATGTGTACATTTTCGTATTTTGTTACACAAATAAAGAATTGTAAATATAATATAATAGAATATAATAGAAACGAAACGAAACGAAATGAAATGAAAACAAAGAATTTTAAATATAATAGGAACTAAAACAAAAGGAATACCTCGGAGAGATTTCTCGAAAGCCAGAGTAATCCACAGACCTCAACAAGATACTGTTGATACTTTCGTCGACGATGGGCAGCTTCATTAGCATCGGTTGCACCTGCCATGGCTACAGCACCTCAACAATTCCAGTATCGACCGACAGACAAAGACGTTCAAATACAATGCAGAAGAACACGGGGATTCAGTTCCAAAAAAACAAACGTACTACAAGACCGTAGTATACTGAAATACAGTCGACTGTCACAGTGGAATAGGACGACAACTCCAAATCGAATGACTAAGAAAATAGAATACTAACAGAGAATTCAAGGAAGGCAGTCAGAGTTTAGCGAACAACATAACACGTAGCAGAGAACTAAAACTTTTGCATTGACTGGATATTAAACCGACCGTAGAGCGTTGTGACGATCATCAGTAAAATTGTCTTCTTTATGGAAATCTTTTTTCGATAGTATTGGAAATGAAAAGAGAAGAAGGGCGAGGAATGTGGGCAAGAAGAGGGCATGTGGAGTTAGATATGGATTGCTGAAGCATTGGGAGATGGGTGAAACACGACTGATAAATGGAGAAAAACCTGGAGAAGTGAAGTGAAAAAATTTCTTTTTGTCATGCAAAGTTAAAAAAATGCACCGCTATATAAACCTTTAACACTAGTCCGAAAAATGAATAGGTTATATGAAGTATATTCCTCAAATTGAGAGTAAAAAAACAAAATAAAAAACACAGAGAAGTGAAAGGAAGCAAGATAATTCCTTTGCGCTAACTTACAAATAATTGGATCATTGAAATGCTTGGAGTTCTGAACTTACCCTCCGAGTGAACAGGAATGAAATCACAACTTTGGTAAACAGTTTAATTGTGTGTCTACAGCTGGCCTGGGTAAACATTTCGAGAAGCACAAAATTCAGGATTACGAGATTAAGAGGCAAACCTCAGTGTGTATTTTTGCTATCTCGTCGCGCACAGGCGCATTCGACGAAACTATAAACAAATCAGACCCCAAATTTGTCCTCCAAAAGTGGAGAGTGAATAAATCTACCACAACTTCTATATAATATCTCCAAGTGGTTTACAAAAGAAGAGGGTGGGAGATGAATGTTTGAGGGAGGAAGAGAAAAAGGAGGAGGGAAGTGAAAAAAACGCCAGTTTAAGAGAGAGGGAGGAGAAGCTAAGGGTGTGGAAAGGAAATAGGAGAGCCTGATGATAACCAATAGTTTGAGGATGAAACACTTTATGGGAAAGTTCCTAATATAGTTGCAGAGATCACTTGGTGTTCGCTAAAGAATCAAATCGGTCGAAACCTCGGGATCGTCACTACATTATACATCGACCTCAAAGTACGCGTGAGCTTATTCAACAACAACACAGTAGTTAATAGAGTTTAACTGTTTAGTCTGTTTTTAACCGGAAGACTGCCGCGAGTATAGCATTAATGACAGCGAGCAGTGAACGGTAGAACTAAGCAAGATAGGAAAGACTTTGGAGGAAGCAGCTAAGGATTAAGTGATTTCGATAAATTTTGGATAGGAGTGCGACTCACTGCATCCAGCAATATGACTGAAAGAAAATGAAATAAATAACGAGAAAAAAGACGAAAGAAATAAAAACGTCAAGTTTATTGCCAATGGTCATCCATCAGTCGCCAGAAAAGTATAGGTACACCAAATAGTCTGTTGTATAGTCGCAGATATTGACGTGATGTTTGTCATTGATTTTTAAAGGAGAAACAAATTTCTAGTTGTTTTTGTTAGTATGGGAAGGACAAATCTACATTTATGATTGATCTGATATCGACTAACTCATTCCAGAAAGCTATTACAATAATAATTGAAAATGTGAAAAACAATCACGAAAAGGTTTTCAATTAATGAAGCAAACTTCCACCTTTCTTTTTCTACACTTGTATCTCAGATAATAATAAATTTATCGAAGTTAATGTAAATTTAACTGTCATAAATAATTAATTGGTATAATAAGTCACAACTTATAATTTGTAGCTATAGATGCATTTTAATTAAACTTAACTGTTAATTTTTAAATATTAGTTTATAAGTATAATTATTATTTTTTATATCAAAAGTGTTACACCAAATTTTAATTGCAAAATATTTCTCTAAATGTAAACGTTTGTAAAAGTTTTACTGTAGAGTATCATATAAATTAATCAATATATATACATAGAATGACAATCTAAATAATTTCAATGAAAATATTGTGCATATAAAGTAAAACAAATATCTATGGTTACTATAATAAGTTTAAAAAAATCATTTTTTAATCAATAGAAAGTATATATGTATGTATATATTATATATCAGTTTTTAAATTAAACAATAATTTTTTATTTTGTAGGCTTTATAGTTAATCACAATTGATGTATAAAATTCCTTCATTATACATAATTAACTGAAACATGTTTGATTTCAAATTATATAATTAATATAAGATTATTTTTCTGGACTAACTTATAACTTATTAAGGTGTTGTTATTTTAACTAACAATTATATCCAATAACATGTTTTGGTTTTATATACCTATTTCTTCTTTTAAATAAATTAATTCCTTTAAATAGGTAACAGTAATGTTTCTTTTTGAGTTGTCCTAAACAGGAGACATATTTTAGGATAAAACGTACACGCACATTATTTACATGATAAAATTCAACATATTTCCCCCTTTTACTAAACTGTCAACTTTTCTTAAATAACTTTTATGGGAAAATGTGTTAATATCATGTTATCTTTTCTACCAAGTAAATTTATAAGTCATTTTTATTAAACTAAATTTATTAAATCATTATTATTTTACAAATATATAATTAATCAATGTTTTATTTTGTTTTATTAATTAATACATAGAAATAGTATAAAATGTAGTGTACATGTCCATAAATAACATATTCTAATAAAACAATGCATATTATAATCTAAAATGTAACTTATTGGTTAAATGGTTATTAGTCGTGATATTTTATAAATATACAACCTTCAAAACGAACACAAAATTAAATGTGAATTATCTGTAAAATATATAAACAGAACAAATTTAAAAAACAATTTCTAAATCAAGACTTAAATAATTTAATAAATGGCAAAACAACGTACACGAAAAAGGATTCCAGATGATTCGGTAAGAAACAAGAAAATAGCAACAGACTGAAAGTATAGTTTCATAGAAGTTAAGAAAAGCTGTTGACTGCATGTAATTGTAACGTCAATAACGTTAATAACTTCCCTCTCTTTCTACTCAGACAACTTTTGATTAAACCAAAATTTAAAAGAATCGATCTATATTTAACAATTCACATATTGTATAGTATAGTAGTAAAAAATGTATGAATATTATAATCTAGTGTGACTATCAGTACATAACAGTAACAGTAAAGTTAGAATGAGCAGCAAGGAATGGTGTTGGATTGCTTTTTACTTTCTCATAAAGGCAAACATGATCCATTAAAGGTCATTAGCGTACTAATAACCAAACAGACGGACACCTGTTTATCAGATCGTTGCACAGAGGAAAGCGATTTGTAAACTAAATACTATAATAACTTCTTCTTAGTTGAGTGAATTATTTCTCGTGGTAAAATAATATTCTACTTCTGCAATAAAAGCAATTTTAACATAAATTTATAAAAAACAATTTTAGTTTCGTTTAATTAAAAACACAAACAGTTTTTTCTTCATGTTTTCAAAGAATTTTACCGATTTATAGTTTTCTGTTTAAGCAGTATTATCGTATTCTTAACATTAAGATAATAAATGAAAGTAAAGAACTGTTTTTATCATAAATATTTCAATATTTATTTTAATGGAACGAGTAAAAAAATATCCATATACGATACATACATACAATAGCTTAGTCTAATAAAGAATTAAATCAAAAGTTTAATTATAAAAAAATTATATTGAATAGTAATAATAAATCATAAACTAAGTTTACTACTAATAAGTAATATGTTATAAAAAATTACTTAATTTTACTAGTAAAAAATGATCGCTAACAATATTTTCAAAGTAATTCATCTTATACTAAATGTATACATATATGTATATTATATATTTATTATTTGACATATTTTTAAATATATTGTGTCATAAAAAAGACACGCATACACACAATATATGCAAATTTAATTGGATAAAGCAAGCTGTAATTATTTTGTATTATACCAGCGTATGAGATATTATGAAGGGTACTCACAAGATGTTAGAAGTAGCTATGGTAAATAAATAAACATATTATGGAAGTTTCTTTAAATAGAAATGTTTATAATAAGATGAATTACGCTATTATTCAAATAAAATAATAATAATATCTGAGAGTTTAATGTAATCATTTTTAATATATGAAATTAGATAAAATATAAAATGTTAACTTAGTGTTAAATGAAGAGTTTGATGAGTTTTCTCGATCGATATAGATAAATAAGTGAACTTACCTCTAATAATGAGTGAAGTTGGTGATCCTGGAAGACTGTATGAAGGAAATCGAGATCTTTCTCTGTGCATTCGGTCAGACACTGCATCTCTTCCAGACTGTCCAACACTGCTGTTACCGCTGGAATAGACAAAAAATAAACTCTCTGTTATAGCTATCGTAGTTTTCCTTCAGTACCAACTGATTACCCTAAAATCATAAAAATATGTAAGTACCTAGAAGTAAAAATCAATTAGGAACTCGTGTTATTTTAACATATACCAGTAAGAATATAAGTCTGTCTGATGGAAGGATGATATATTCAAAATAGAATGCCATTTATTAGTAGCTCAAATTAGAGGAATTTCCTAGATTTTATGGGGTACATAATCCGCTATAAATAATTAATTGTAATGTATTGTATTTTTTATATAATTAAAAGGTTAAATGCATTAAGCCTTCAAAATTGCAAGCAAAAATGAAGTAGCTATGTATTACCAAATTTACAGTACTTGATTGTGATTATTTTGTTATAGAATAATGTTGTTTTTCGCGTACTATAAGTGTTATTTCATCCGTGAATATATATATATGTATTTTAAGAGTTCTCTGTCATTTTTAAACACTTAAAGTGCAAATTGGGCACCAATACATGTGACAAAAATACCTAAATTCAGAGTCCAGTTAAGAGAAGAGAAAAAGAGACATTTTTATTTAATAATTGCTAGCTGAAATTTTAATTATTAGCAATAATGTTATTTTTTCGGGAAGGCTATTGTTTTCGGTCCATATAAAATTTGAGAATACTATTTTTAGGCAAAAATTTAAGGATACAAAATATATAATTATTTTCAAATTAGTATATTTTTTGTAGAAAGTGGTTATTTATGTGAAGATTTGAGCAATGTTTATCAAAAATATATTTAATCAATAACGACGTATGTATGTATATATAAATAATGAATAAAACATTAGTTTACTAAAGGTATCTAAACAAAAAGTTTTAGCAAAAAAATGTACAGTTAAACGAAGTCGGTTCAATCTACAGAAATGTATTTGACACATTGAAAGAATGAATAATACATATTTTAGAAGATACCATCTTTAATTTCCTTGTTTTTTTTAGCAGACTCAAAAGCAGCAGATGCTCTATTTTTCAATTTCTTAGATCTCTTGAAGAGTTCTTGAACCTTTCTCTTTCTCTAAGCCTCTTCTAGAAAAATCATAGCCACTTTGGAAGATTGTTTCTGCTTAAGGAAGTTCAAATATATTGCTTGCGTGTGCCTTTTGATGTTTATGGAAAATGTATAAAGGGAGTTAAACACCAACAAAAAACTGTTAAATAAAATTCATCACAGGCTGGCAAGTGGTTTTTATGGTTTGCAACAGTGAATTGCACAGAGCAAAGAACTACATACTTTAAGGTTTTCATTATTATTAAAATGTATATTATTATTAAGAAAAAATAATTAAAAAGAACATTTTAAATAATATAATATTAAACATGTTTTATAATATCAGTAATAAATTCAAATATTCAAAAATTCAAATAGATTTTACATATAGACGAAAAATAGTTTAAAAGATCATTATATGTACAAGGCAGTTTAGTGTCATACCCAAGATAAACAAATAACAATTTGAGGACACGCTCTAGAATTTGAGAACATCCACCAATATTCGAGGATATTGAAAGACATTATATAAAATTTTAGGATTTTGGAGGTGTTCTCGAATTTTTTTCAAGGACGTGTTGCCATCCTGTTTTTCGTTGGAATCCATATTAATGGTATAAATGCCGGTTTGCTACATCTAAGCTTGTAAATTACTTTCTACTTATTGTAGACTACAAAAAGAGCAGCGGTGACGCTCTTTCTCTGTATAAAATTTTTGAGGATATATATATAATGTTGGCTGCAGGACTTACCTGTTGAGGTCACTTCGTCATCATCCAAGTCCATGAGGTCATCGGGTGCATTAGGGTCAGCCACAGGGTCTCCATAGTAGGTGGACCACTTGGCGCTTGATACAGCCGCCAACACGGCGCCCTAAGATGTTGAGGGTAGTTAAGAGTACTTTACTGTGTAGTATGTTTCAAGAAAAGTAGACATTAGAAGAAAGAAATATGAAGAAAAGAAGTACAATGTACCAAAAAAAGTTATTCTGCACAAAAATTAAAATTATAATTGTTTAAAATAATAATGAATAAGTTCATTTGCAGCAGAATCTTATTATAAAACTAAAGACTTAAGTTTTCATAGTGCAAAATGTATGCCAAATTATATTTGGGCAGATTCATTTGGCGATAAATGAATAAGAAAACTATCGATTTAACGCTCAATTAAGTTATCAAGATACTTTAAAATATTAAAATTATATGAAAAATTTGCAAAATCTCCATGTTAAGTATATTTAATGTTTTTAATGACTGTAATAATACTGTATATTTTATTTGAGTCAAATAATAGATTATATTAATACACTGCAATAAACATATCCCACTGAATAGAATCAGTGTATAAATTTATAAAAAAAAAAAAGTTGACTTAGAAAAAAGGCAATTTTTTATAATGCGAAATCTAAAATAATACATTTTACATATAAGAAAATATTTTCATATGAACTGATAAAATCAAGAATAATAATAAATTAAAAACGATTGTACAATTTTCTTTTAATATGATAAGTATACAAGTTCAGAATACATATGATTCGTAATTATAAAAAATATATATCACATAAAATTATTGCACAAATCATTAATATTCGTGTTTATTAATGGCTAATTAAAAAAACCCGATTTATCTAAGCGAATATAGTTACACTGCATTTTATAATTAAATTATGACAATCATTTTTAAAATGTAAATTTATGAAAGTGATTTTCTTAAAATACACACATATAATTCGCAGACAACTTAAAATAATTTTCGTGCAAGATTAACTATTATTATGTATAGCAACAAATAAAATTGTATAAAAATTAAAAATGTTAAATTGTTTCGAATGCCGCTACATGAAACTACAATTCTTTAAAGTAGAGTGGAATAATTACCTTAAGCTTGCGGCGAGTGTTGAATTTCTTCATTTCCTCAACAGTCTCATGGAGATGTGTTTTAGCGGCACGCGACTTTTGACTGATCCAGGGATGGCGCAGTGCTTCTTCTACTGTAAGTCGCTTGTCCGGCTCTAGGTCCATTAATCGCATCACCAGGTCCCGCGCTTCTGCTGACACTGACTTCCAGATGTGGGGCTTCATCTGAATGAGACACAATGGAAAAGAGGTGCCACCGGTATAAGCGCATAATCGTATTCAGACATAAGCGCGTTGTAATTTTACACGATATCTTTGTGTTATTAGGTGGTGTGCCTCAGTTAAAACATTTGCAAATGCCGTTTTACTCAAACATACACATGTTTATGGACATATGATTAAAAAAGGTCATGTAAAAATAAGTTACAAAACGTAGTTTTTATATTCAAGAAATGTTTATATAATACTATATAATATGTTCAATCATAATAATGACAATTATAATTTGTTAGTTTCATACTACTAAAATATAGACTTATATTATAAGTATATGAATTTTCGATGTTATCTGGACTCTTAAACAGTACATAATCCTCATACTGGTATTTAATAGAATAGCACTTATGTATATATAACTCTATATCAGATCAGTTATTACAGATTTATAACAAAGCTTTAAACATTCGCATACTGCTTAAATACAATTTAGAATGTATAAGAATGAACGTAGTTATGCCATAATTTTTATTATTTTATTTTATTCACTACATTCTGATATTTAGGCAATATATTAATTTTTAAAGCTTTTTGTTATAAATCTTTGATATGGCATATTTGCTATGGCATACAGTTATATATAATTGCGATTGTATTAAATAATAACATTTAAAACCTATACGAGAGGTATACGCTAATGAAAAAACTAAATTAGGTTGAAACAGTATTGCTTAGTCCTCTGTTTTTGTTAGTATTCTATTTTCTAGTATTCTATAATATTCTTTTTATAATATTAAAAAACCATAAATTTATAATAGTTTTATTGTTATTACATATTTGATCTAATAAATTAATAAATATTAAAAATTAGTATAGTAAGTAGTTTTAAAATAATTAATAATATTAGTTATAAATAACTAATATTGTCGGCCGCACCCGGAAATTTATATTGATACAAATGGACTTAATCCTTCTTCGGAAGCACATTTATATATTTTTTTATCGCCAAAAATGGCAAAAAGCTGGTTAGCTACAGACAATTTTAAAAGATATAAATTCATTCAA
>JAYRBW010061073.1:0-10506 GCA_036023295.1 Invenusta paracnida | reverse complement strand
GATTGGTTTGTGCCAGGCCAGCTATTTACTCCTGTACCAGGCCCGATATCTACTCATGTACCATACCCGATATCTACTCCTGTACAAGGCCAGCTATCTACTCCTGTACCAGGCCCGCTATCTACTTCTGTATCAGGCCCGCAATCTACTCCTGTACCAGGCCCGCAATCTACTCCCGTACCAGGCCAGCTATCTACTCCTGTATCAGGCTCGCAATCTACTCCTGTACCAGGCCAGCTATCTACTCCTGTACCAGGCCCGCTATCTACTCATGTACCAGGCCAGCTATCTACTCCTGTACCATACCAGATATCTACTCCTGTACTTACCAGGCCCGCTATCTACTCCTGTATCAGGCCCGCAATCTACTCCTATACCAGGCCAGCTATCTACTCCTGTACAAGGCCCGCAATCTACTCCTGTACCAGGCCAGCTATTTACTCCTGTACCAGACCAGCTATCTACTCCTGTACCAGGCCCGCTATCTACTCCTGTATCAGGCCCGCAATCTACTCCTGTACCAGGTCAGCTATCTACTCCTGTACCAGGCCCGCTATCTACTCATGTATCAGGCCAGCTATCTACTCCTGTACCATACCAGCTATCTACTCCTGTACCTACCAGGCCAGCTATCTACTCCTGTATCAGGCCCGCAATCTACTCCTGTACCAGGCCCGCTATCTACTCCTGTATCAGGCCCGCAATCTACTCCTGTACCAGGCCAGCTATCTACTCCTGTACCAGGCCCGCTATCTACTCTTGTACCAGACCAGCTATCTACTCTTGTACCAGACACACTATCTAACAATGTACCAGACACACTATCTAACCATGTACCAGACCAGCTATCTACTGATGCGCCATTGCCTGTCGATAATGAATCGACTTCATTGCCTGAAATTGCCACAGATATTGGCCTTCACTTAGCATAGGGAAACGACCCAAAAAAATTAGGTTCGGATGTCAAATTATCAATAATTGATAAACTACCTGAGAAGACGACTAATTTTCCTACTACACTGATGAATGGCGCTAAACGATGTTTCAAAGCAGATTGGATTCGGGTTCATCCTTGGATCCCGATGGCGTATTTTGCAAGGCATGCTCTTTGTTTGCACCAGAAAATGTTTCCTACAACAAACAACATAGATGTGTTACTGTCCCGTTTAGGTTGTGGACGACGCATTCTGATAAGTTTGCAAGACATGCCAAGAATGAATATCACCAAGATTCTTTGTCGCGAATGCATGCTTTTAGAATGGCAACAAAAAATCCCTCGAAAGCGATTGACAATCTGCTCAATTGTGAAAAAGTAGCTCTTACCAAACGAAACAGGAAAGCGATAGCATCCTTATTCGAAATTGTATTACTAAGTGGTCGACAAGGTTTACCTTTTCGTGGACACCGCGATGACAAAGTGTGGCAAGACGATTTTGAAGGTAAAAATCTAGGGGATTTTATCGAACTTGTGAAATTCAGAGCCCAAACCGATATTTTGCATTCTGATCATTTAAAAATGCACCTGCAAATGCGCACTATACCTAATCTATCCAGAATCACCTTCTTGAAATCATCATGGAAGAAATTCACAGTTCCATATTGGAGGATGTAAAACATCCAATTCACTTTTCACTGATGTCAGATGAAGTAACAGACGTATCAAATCAAGAGCAGCTTTCTATCTGTCTGAGATATGTGAACAAAAGTCTCGAGCCAACAGAAGTATTTCTTGACCTCCTACCTATGGAAAGAATAACAGGCCAGGAATTGACAAAGTCGATAATGAATTGGATGCTCAAGTGCGGCTTGCTACTCGAACATTTGAGTGGCCAATGTTATGACGGGGCTTCCAATATGTCTTGGATAAGAAATGGATGTCAGGCAAAAATACTAAAAAAGCACCTCTTGCGTTTTATGTACATTGTGCATTTCACCAGTTGAACTTGACAATCGTTGAGGGATGCAGTCACCCATTAGTAAGAAATGCTCATGCTGCTATTGGAGAGATTGCACGCTTTTTTGCCTACTCCCCTAAGCGACAGCGTCTTTTAAAAAGAATTTTGGAGAAAAATGAAAATAATTCAACCAAGATCAAGGATGCTTGCAGGACACGCTGGATTGAACGCATTGATGCCTATATTGTATTTTTGTATTTATTTCCGTCCATATTAACTTTATTGGAAGCTACTGTCTCACCTAGTTCCGAATTTAGTGATTGGTCATAGGATTCAGAAACTATTACAAAAGCAAATGGGTTACTGCATTTGTTTAAGTCTCCAAGCTTTTTCGTTGTTTCACAAATTGTGCTGAACATTCTTACTCTTCTTCGTGGGGTGACCGTTAGACTGCAGAACAGAGCGTGTGACATGTTAGAGGCACATTTAAAACAAATATCGGAGGTTCACAGTGAGCTACATTTAATGCGCATAAACATTATTAAAGAATTTTCTGTTATTTTTTCAAACATTCATGAACAGGCTCACAAATATGGTATCGACATCACCATTCCACATCAAGCTGGATGGCAATGTCACGCAGCAACGTGCTAGCGGAAAGTCCTGATGAGTATTATAGAAGATTAGTCATTGTACCGCTTCTGGATTACGTTATGGCTGAACTCGATGAACGTTTTGTTGTGATGCACAAAAAAGTGGTCCAACTTTTATGTATTGTCCCTTCAACTATGAAAGCATCACTATTGGTCTACCTTACTGGTCTTCAGGAACTCATCGACATATATGATAAGGATCTCCCAAATCCAGCTCTGTTTTCTGTAGAGTATGCCAGCTGGGTAAGGCATTGGAAGATACAACCACCCGAAGATCTACCAAACTCTCTACAAGGTACAGTACAGAAGTGCGACATCGAGCGGTTCCCTAATTTGTTCTGTTTGTTAAAAATCGCTCTCACACTACTAGTTACCACATGCGAAAATGAACGCAGTCACAGTCAGCTAAAACTTGTAAAAACAGTTTTGCGGTCATACGATGTGCCAAGACAGATTAAGCAGATTACTTTTATGAAAGTCAACCGGCAGACCACCGCGTCTATAAATCGGGACAAATTGGTGGACAAATTTTGTCAGCGTCATCCTAGACGAATGTTACTCCGGTGTTTGCTAGATGATTGAGACTAGATAACATTGTACATACCTACATCTACATACATACATTTTTTTTTCATAATTGCAATCTAAGTAATTTTTGTAAAATTTACAACGTTTTAATAAACTGTATTTTTGTAAAATTTTAAATGTTCTGGTTTTAACATTTTAAAATCATAGAATCTATTTATATTAATTAAATACATTACCTTTTTCAATCTGTTCACTTAAGTCTTTTTTTTATTTTAGTCAAATTAAACTATCCAGTTAGCTAAAGTACGTACCTCGAACTACAGAAGTGCAAGTAAAGTAAACCTAATTATAATGTATATTTATTTATTATTTTCCAAAACAAAACGCTAACCGTTTCAAAGAAATATTATGTTCTAATTTTGATATCCTTGTCGAGTACAAAACGTACCACTAACATTTCTAAAATATTGCCCTTTTGACATTTTGTATCGCCTATGTCACTAGCGCCTAGTATCATTCTGCTCATACAAAGCTTTATAAAATCGCCAAATACATAATTTAGTTAATCGATATAATCTTCAGATAAATACTCGGTTCATAGATTTATTAATTTATTTTATTTGATAAATATCGAATTTGTCAAATCACAACGGGTGATATTTTATGCCTTAACGGCTATCAATATAGACTCAATTTATACGAAACAGGACAGAAGATACTGGAAATGCAACCGATGTAAATGTTCAGCTGTGACAGAAGAGGAGCAGTAATTTACCTCTCATGGCGAGCACACAGATCTTCCACGGGAAGCCAAAATTGCTATCAAAAAGGCTAATGAATCTGCCAAGAAGTCTGCAAAGGACGACCCATTCAAGCCCATGAAAAGAGTTTACCTGGATGCATTTGCTCCGGTTAATAGCTGGTCTGGTTGAGCTTCCCTCTTATTCAAAATACCGATTTTAATACAGAGTGGTCAAAAATTCCCTAAGACTTTGAATTGATAAGTGTTTTTTTGCTTGATTTTCATTTGTAATCATTATTAATTAAGTTTTTAAACATTAAACAAACGATAATGATGAAGGTTATGAAAGACTTGGTATACAGAAGTTGGAAAGCAACAAAAGTGCAATTCTTATCTCCAGGGGACCACGAGATGCGTGCTCCTTGCTGTCATACAATTTTGGCCAAATATGACAATGTGCGACGACAAGATCATATTTTTTTTACCGATGGGCGTGCGGTGTATTTCGAAGGCAAAGGTTATAAGCAGACTTACATGTCAAGGCTTACTCACATTTTTACGAGCAAGTTAGACAAAATCTACCAAAAGTATTAATCTGGGTGGCCATGTCTGCTCAACATCTGATAGGACCATTTTTTATTAATGGCAATGTGACAGCTGATTCCTATTATATTCATATGCTACGAACTAAATTTACTCCTGATTTAGAAGCGAAAGGTATTTTTCATCTCCATTTCCAGCAGGATGGTGCCCCGGCTAACACGCTGCCATCGCAACAAGGCAGTTCCTGAATGCTAGTTTTCCGGATCAGCGGATTGGCAAGAATGGCCCTGTTCCATGGTCACAACGCAGCCCGGATGTGACCTCGTGTGACAACGCACTCTTGGGAATACTCAAGCCAAAAATTGTAGCAGTGAAAGCTCCAAGAAAAAGAGAGACTAAAAGATGTTAGTCGAGAAGCTTTTGGGGATTTCCCTTTGACTGCATTAATGATCATGAACTATCGTACTTTTTTGAAGACTACGATTATGCAACACTCACGATGGTTTACAAGTTGTGACCCTTATACAGATAATAGCATGCTATGTTATCTTGCTGTTTATGACTTATTCTACAATGTTAAATAAATGTCAGATAATAGCATATTACATTATCTTGCTGTTTATGACTTATTCTACAATGTTAAATAAAGCTATTTCTGCAGTTAAATAAAACGTTTTGAAAGCCGTATGGAATTATTGACCACCCTGTACTATGTACATATCACGCTCAAGTATATTGCCAAAACTTCCGCATCGATGTTCTGAGGTAATCATCGAAGAACAATGTGGGCACAAACCAAAGATGGTCAAAACTTTCTCTTAGCAGGTTATGGAATTAACGACAAGCTGCTTACTTTTGCTGCGCCACAAAATCTCAGTTATATTTGTTATCTTCTCTTTTATCAGCCAATACTATATTTATAGATGCAACTTTCAAAATGTCTCCAGATATTTGTGTACAAGTTTATATATACTCTACATCATAGAGTACTCTATGCTCTACATGTCATAATCATTGGAACAATGGTACCGTTTATATATCTTTACTATCTTCCAATATATTGCAACTTACACTCGATTGTTCAACCTTATACAGAAGACTTGTCGGCATTATGATCTCGAATTTCAACTTGCATCCTTCTTCATAAATTTGTCATTACCACACTCACTGAATTGTTTCCAAATGCTTAAATATGTGGCTGTCTTTTTCATTTCGCGCAAGCTCTGTGGAGACACGTTCAACATCTCAGTTTAGTTGATCACTACAGGGATGACGCAGCCTTCAATCGAATAGTGAGACGGCCAACTGCTCTTCCATTAGTTCCTCCAGAAGCAGTTAAAGATGTATGAATTTCTGGATTAAAGGAAATTGACCAGCTGATCTTCAAGAAACTGCATTTTGTGATTATTATACACAATTTAAGATTTATTCTCTTAAAGTAATTTAAAGTGATCTTCAAGGAACTGCATTTTGTGATTATTATACACAATTTAAGATTTATTGTCTTAAAGTAATTTAAAGTGATCTTCAAAAAACTGCATTTTGTGATTATTATACATAATTTAGGATTTATTACATCTTAAAGTAATGTTATTCTATATGTTAATTAATTTCCATTTGCCTCTCAATTCTTTCATTATTCATCATAAACAAAATTATTACAAAGGGAACACGCAAATAAAATCAATTTAACGTAAATTATTATTTATAAACGTTTAGAAATACAACTTTCACGGATTACAGTTATAAAAATCAAAGTAACAGTTTTACTATTAAAATTGCGTTGAATTTGTTTTAATATTAAAAATAATTATTTTCCTCCAAGAAAGCCATACACTTAAAATATTTAATTTGTAAATTTCACTCTTCCTAGGGGGTTAAATTTAAATCAAAAGACGCACTAAAACGTTCGTTCTATTTCTTGAAACGCTTGTGATTATATTTAAACGTTATAAAATTGTCTTATACCTCTACACACGAAACGGGGGTGTTCTTTACTAGATTACTAAACTAACTATTACGTAAGAAAAACCAAGAAAACCAAATCGGTACACCAATTAAAGTTTTATTGATTCAGAAACGTCAATAAAATGATCAATAACATGTACTCGTATGATCATTCAACAATACATACAAAGAAGAATTGTGTGTCCATACAGTTTTTAAATACGTACGTATAATATAAATTATGAACTAATTCGGCTTATTCCAGTGAAGCAGTGGCACTGTCTCTGCGATTACAGTTATATAGATATTACTTACAGTTCGAGTAGGCAGGAGGGTATTAAAGATGACGGGAGTAACGGTTCATCCACTGGACTTCAAAAACACAAGAATAACGAGTGTGTCTATCTATAGTGATTACTTTTTCGTTGATGCTCATCCAAAGATTGAATATAAGAGGAAGCAGCTGAAATATTCTATTATAAATGGGCACCATTACAAAGGTACATATTATAATTAAGAGCACTCAATTCTTTCAGACGCTTGGTTATAACTATTGTGTGCATGGTAGCAGAGATATTTTTACTGATCACATTTCTATTCTCTATGTATTAGATGATTTATTTCTCTCTTGTGATGATCATTTATCAGTACCTTCTCCGCTTTTAATATTCAGAGCAATTGAAAGCAATATTTTTGTATACATTATATGATTATTATTTTATTATTTAGCATATACATATTTTTTTTAAATTACTACAAAATAAAGTTATTATTCTCTTCAATATTGAAAATTCAAATTTCTTTATATATGAAATCATAAAATTAACTATATCAATTACAATAAAAAAGAATACATTTTTATGAAGTTTATTATCGTCTCTTCTTTCTCAATTAAAAAATAGAAGAAATGTGATATGTCATAGATACCAACTATATCAGGCACTGACTTTTTTCAAGGTACACAGTGACTGTATTTGTATCTAGACCAGAGAATTATACTTTAAACACAGTGTTATAGTAGTCCCTGATCTAGACTTATACTTGTATAACATCTTTCTGATGGGGACAGATATTTATTTGTTATTACTTAGGTTTACCCAGATTGATTACTTCAAATTCTATATTTAACTTCTAATTTCAATGATAATTTTAATTGTGTTAGATTTCTTAATACATGGAGATGCAATTAAACTGGCTGATGGTAAGTAACATTTATGATTTGTCTAATTGTTCACTTGATTTCTTAAGTTATTCTAGGTGAATTGTCTATAACCACCCACTAACAATTTCACATATATAATGTACCTTTAAGAGATTTGTGATTAGGTATTACATAAATTTGTCATTGTTGACATTTATGTCCAGTGATCTATTTCTTGTTTCAATTCACTATCAGATCAGGGTATTCGACTGTTGGCATTGTATTGTTTTAATTTTTGTACTTACATTATTTATATGAGTAGATAGCCATATGTATATTTTTATATAGTAATTGTTTCATGAATATTAAATGTACATTTGAAAGCTATATTATCATCTAATTTTCTGTCTTTTGAACAGGTAGACAAAAGGATGTGTGATTATGGACTAATTTAATATCGCATATTGAGGTTAATTGCTCTTTTTGTCCAACTTTAGGTGTATTCTACAATGCCTCCAATTACTTTTATATGACTGGGTGTGAAGGCATTTACAGGCATTTAAAAGCCATTATTATTCTACATGGATTCCATAATTATGGAATCTTCCTAGATTAACGTGGATAAGATTACTGTAAAATCTTGCAAGGAATCTATATGGATTCTGCAAGATTTTTTTATATCCATATTACTCCACATGGATTCTATAAGTGGATAAGATAACTGTGGAATCTTGCATGGAATCCAAGATTTTGTAAAATTGGTATGGATTGGTTGACTAGTGCAGGGCCAATCATATGAAAGTATAAATACCGCAAAGACGAAAGAACTCCGTATCTTGTTCCAGAAATGTAATTCTCCATGGCCCAAACTAACTGAAAACTAACAAACTATGGAGATGAAACAGAACCAACCTACAACTTCGATACTGGTCATGAGAAATAGACGCCAGTTGGCTTTCCTGTGTAGGACGGCCTAATTCTAGTCAAGCCTCCTTCCGTTTGTTGCATATCATTTTTAATTTTATTTTTTGTTCTGTAATCGCTTATCTTTGTACCTTCAAATCATTGATTTGCACCAATAGGTGCAAAATAAAGATATTATTATTATTACTATTATTATTATCCTAGACCAAAATAAACGGTAGTATTCAAAAGAGGATTAAAAATTGAGTATATTTGAAAAATTTAGCACAGATCGCCGCTTTTATGTGACAGACAATTTAATTTTGTTTTTAGTGAAAACACATACATTCAGGTACTATATGTATATAAGGATTATACAATTAAAATAATTTATTAATTTTTATGAGAAATAGAAATTTACCTGGCAAGTTTTCCCAGAATCGGAACTAAACGTAAACAAATTGTAGACAATCTCCATACGTAAGTTAGAAAAAATCAATAATAATTAAAATTATGATACGTTAGTTACATAGAACTAAATAGTTGTTACTATATTTTGAACAGCTAAAGTCGCAACTGGTGCAACAAATAGAAATTGACGAGATTACCCTGTTACATTAACAAATGTACGCCCCCCGCGCTCCGCCGCCAGTGATTTATTACTATTTGTTACAACAATTGTTATGGTATATCGATATCTATTTACTGTGATATGAATATCTAGTTGAAATTAGATCGGAATTCCGTTTTATTTTAAGAAAAACGTGATAGCATTTTTTTTTAAATATGTAAAAGAAAAACATCACTGTACGACTTTCATTCTTAGTTATTCATTGTTGTTTAGAACCGATTCCAATTAAAACTATACATCACATTTAAGTTTTATTGACGTTGATATTTTTGACGCATTAATTAACTTTTTTATCGCACAAATATTTCTTTTACATTTATTTGTACAGATGTATGCATTACTAATAGGTATATTTGCTTTTACAACGTTAAGCACTACGCAAGCGTATTTTATTACTCTAGCTCCAAATAATGAAGAATGTTATTTCGATAGAGTAGCAAAAAATACACCTATGACACTTTTGTTTGAAGTCTCTGAAGGAGGAAGTCTAGATGTTGACGTAAAGGTAAATAAATGAACTGTTCATTACGGTTTTTTATATTCTATAATTATATTAAAACATTCAATTAAAGTTAGTCTTTATGTTTGAACTTTAAGTTTAGTTAGTTAGAGTAAGTTAGCCTTTAGGCTTTGGTCTAGGAATTAAAAATAGTCATTGGCATTGGTATAATGTTCCATCATATTTTGTTGGAAAAGGTGGGGGGCTGTACCTACAAATTTCACACAGATCTGGACAATTACTATTTCTAAAATTTCCAACACAGTTAAATTTAGGATATTTTTGGGGGCAGGGCCAGAGCCAGAAGGAGGAGCAAAATTTTTTTCCATCAATTTTCTGCATGCCAGATAAAACATACAACAGACAAAATTCTGTGCTTAGACCCGCTTGTCCAGTGTCCAGTCAGCAGTTTTTTTTTAACTATTGATTTTAACTATCACTATTAGTTTATCAAAAATTATAGTTATAGTTATACATATTATATAAAACTAATTTTATAAATGCCTACAGGCTACACCTGCAATTAAATAATTATTTTTTTCAAAGTACAGACACTTGCGCTGTGCCCCCATTAAATAAATTTAAAGGTACAAATGCCTGTGCTCACACCTAAAAATTTACACTTGCCTGTTGGATTGGGAAAATTTTATGTGCAAAATCTGACTTAAATCGTCTACCAAAAAAAAATTGTGGGAGGAGGGCAGCAATCCAAATTCCAAGGCAAGCTTATATTAATATAGACAGCTGCTATTGGTATGTATTGTTCATTTGTGATATAGGATAAATATCTGGAGACTACGTACTAGCAGTCTTTACCTAGTTATAATAATATTAATATGAAATAAGTATTTTGAAAAATAAAATTTTGATTCTTTATATAGGTAACAAAAATATAGTAATTGTTCAGAAATATTTGATGATTGAATATGTATTGATCCACAACTGTTCATTATGTACAAAAATATAATAATTGTTCAGAAATATGTATGATTGAATATTTATTTAGCTCTGAATATTTATATCA
>JAYRBW010061072.1:0-10506 GCA_036023295.1 Invenusta paracnida | reverse complement strand
AATTCTAATTATTTGTAATGAAACTTGTAAATTTGTAATTATGAACTGGTTGTAAAATATAAAAAAAATTGAAAAAAAACGAACTTATGTACTTCTGGAATAGTCTATATAACCATTCCATCTCCCCCTCTTTATTTATAATATAATTAGACAGAATTACAATGAACAGTAAGATAGGTAATAGTAAATGAATGATGAAAAGAAATAAGTCACAATAATAAATGAATTATTGAATGCAAAACATATTTAACTATATGACTACAAAAAAACAACACCACGAAAATTCCCAAACTTTCAAAGACTTCTTTCCCTTTTTTTTACAAACTTTCCAGGGCCTTGATTTTTTTATTTTTGTTTTTCCAAAGCCTTCCTAAATCTTCCCAAACCGTACAAACCCTGACCGTATTATATTTTTGAATGTATTATCTTTACATTTATCTCATTATTCGTTTCCATAGAAATCAGTTTAATCCATATTCTACTATGTTTTAAATTCTAGCAATTGATAATACAATAAATTTCAATTGCAATATCTACATTTATATGTGTATATTATAAATTACTACTATATTCATGCATGTTTATTTGCATCTGTAAAAGTTTTCCATGAACAAAAATTGTTGTCCTCATTATTAATATGAATTTCTTATTTATATATCCCACATTAATATGCCATATGCTTGGTGACATTTTTGCCCCAATTTTATCAATGGCTGAATAATGTTTCCTTAATAATATGTTAATTTATTTCCTAATATTGTTTTCTTCATCACTTAGGCCCCAAAGAAAGAATGAACACAAAATGGTCTAGACTCGAAGCTGTTCTTGACATCGACAAGTAAAGAATTATTTTGTTTGGATTCCTAATTTTAACGGTTCGTGATGAGGCCAGTACCTCCTCTGCGTTTGTAGGTCATGTCTCTAACCCTGCAGTCCCCCCCACCCATCCCTCACCAAATTTAAGACACTGATATCATTGGTGCCACCAATATTTCCAACACACATGAACCTAACATTACAATCAATGAGTCCAGTGCAAAAGTGAAGAAGAGGGGATGTAGTCACACAGACCGAATTTGTGGAGGAATCCCAAAATTAAAGGCTGCGAGAAAATTCTATATTAACTTGTTTTGTATTTCCTTATTCAAAAACATATACATTTCATACATAACACAACCTTGTGTATTACATTATTGGTCTACATTACTTTGTCAAATTAAAACGTTTATTGCGAAAAAATAATAATTTTAGGTGCTTTTCTAGGAAGCGATTTTAGACCTCAATAAGTTACAAAGGTCTAATAACAGGCTGGAGTCTATGATATCTAACATGCAGAGACATTAAGTAAGCACTTGTATATAATGATTGTATGTAATTTTAACAGCTTTGTTTGGGAATGCTTTTGGAACATAGTAAGCATGACTGCAGATATAAATAGTGTTAGATTCCGCTTTGACATAATAATTGATTTATTGTCTCACTATATAACACCATGTCATGGATAAACCACAAAAACAGGACTGTCTCGACCTAAACACTAGCTCTCCAATGACCAGGAGTGAGAAATGTGGTTATCGCGCCCATGCAAAACCCAGGACTTTAGTGACCTGTGACCCTTTTATTGATTGCGTGTAGGAGTATATTGAGGATTGAGAAGTCTTCAATACTGCCATCAAAACCCGTACAGGGCTTTCAAGTAATTTATCAAACAAAGAAATGAACATTTTTGCCCATGAAATAGATGTGCTTGTAAAATAGCTGATCACAAATGCAATAATATCAGTGATAGTGACAGAGAATATTATGTAAAATTAAAAATTTAGAGAAAAAGTGTTTTGGGAAATTCCAAACCAAATCCAACCAACCATTGCCCTATCTCAAACTAAATGGAAAACATGTTCCAATTTGAAAAACAATGTTCCTATCAATAACCAGTCATTCCTGGTAAATGTTATTAAAAAAATACCATTTACAGAAAATATTTGTTTTGGACTTTACTTTTCATGATTAACTTCAAAGTCTGTTTCTTTCATTGTGTGACTATAGTTTTTTATAATGAAAAAGTGCATAATAAATTAGAACATGATTACACAATTAGTTGGTTCTGAAATACTAAGTCATTAATAGTCACAAATTTAATAAACAATTTGAATGGTACAGGATTTTAAAACAAGATTGAATAACTTTATTAAAGTTAAGTACTGTTGGTAAATGTTATGTACTGTTCTGTACTCTAACAAGACAAACTTCGTTTAGAGTGGTTTGTTGATGTGGACCAGGTGATTGATATTATCAAGAGGATGCAAAGGTAACTGCATCACATGTGCTGAAAGTCCCCTTTCAGGGCTCCAAGGAACAATGTTGACTGGAAGAGCATTGCTTGTATTTCCCAGACGTCATGTGTATAATGGGTACAGTGTGACCAGTGTCTGTATTGGTGGCACTATCCATGTGTACAATGGGTACTGTGTGACCAGTGTCTGTATTGGTGGCACTATCCATGTGTACAATGGGTACAGTGTGACTGATGTCTGTATTGGTGGCACTATCTGTGTGTACAATGGGTACAGTGTGACCAGTGTCTGTATTGGTGGCACTATCCATGTGAACAGTGGGTACAGTATGACCTGTGTCTGTATTGGTGGCACTATCCATGTGTACAATGGGTACAGTGTGACTGATGTCTGTATTGGTGGCACTATCTATGTGTACAGTGGGTACAGTGACTGATGTCTGTATTGGTGGCACTATCCATGTGAACAGTGGGTACAGTGTGACTGATGTCTGTATTGGTGGCACTATCCATGTGTACAATGGGTACAGTGTGACTGATGTCTGTATTGGTGGCACTATCCATGTGAACAGTGGGTACAGTGTGACTGGTGTCTGTATTGGTGGCACTATCTATGTGTACAATGGGTACAGTGTGACTGATGTCAGAATTGGTGGCACTATCCATGTGTACAGTGGGTACAGTGTGACTGATGTCTGAATTGGTGGCACTATCCATATGTACAGTGGGTACAGTGTGACTGATGTCTGAATTGGTGGCACTATCTATGCGTACAGTTGGATAGAAAGTCTTAAGGTTACTGGTTTTGCATCACCTTGAAGAAAGGTTGTGGGCATCACCTTTGTACATACATTATATGTTAGCTCTATTATATGTTTTATTGTACTATTAGACTATAATCGATGATACATTTAGTATAGCTACTTTCAAGAATGTATCGCGGGAGTAGTTCCCCTTCCTTTTAGAAAGGTTGTGGGCATCAACATTGTTGAAAACAAATTCATTCAACTAGATAATTTATTTGGAACTATATTAATATCAATGTTTAGGTCTATATATTTTTGGACTATTTCAATGAAACCTTTAGGATTGTGGGCATCAATATCATTAAGAAAAAGCTATGAAATATGTTTTGCTATTTATTAAAAATATTTGTAATATCAACAAATATGTATTTTAATAAATAAGGAATAATTGTGTATAAGTTACGTGAACATTTGAATTTTTGTAATCATTTTATTTTATATATGTATAAATTACATTTTTTTTATATTCATCATCAGCTTAGTAACAGAATAACAATACAGCTTCAAAGTCCTCACTGTACATAATCCAAAATACATACTCTAAACATAGTCAATAAAGAAAACCAAAGATGGGATTCAACAACCAATAGGGAAACATTGGGACTTTTAACCAAACTTCAGGATAGTCAGTTCATTGCTGCATTTATCACTGTTCACTATTTGTTTGGATTCACTAGCAACCTAAGCAAACTTCTTCAAGGTTCATGTATGGATATCCTAACTGCCTACAAAAATGTTACATCCCTCACAAGCCTACCTGGATTATATACACGTTTTGATGGACTCATCCAGCGGAGATTTGTATCCCGCTTAGATCAGGGCAGGAATCAAAGCATAAATATTATAAAGATATAATCAAAGCGTTAGTGGAAATATAATTAACTGAAACAAAAAATATATACATGTACTTGTTTAACAACTGTAATTGTAAATAAAATTTAAGGCGCTCAAATTTAATTTGAAAGCAACTCTTCTAGTGACAAATTTGAAAATGAGGTAAGTCTTTTCTGATTTTTTTTTTTTAGCATTTGCCGCTTTATAATTATATATAAAATCGGAATACCCAGTAAATGTATCTGGATATAATTACCAAAACATTGACATACATTGTTATATATGATTAGTAATTTGTTTAAAGAGAAAAAATATAACATATATTATAAGTATAAAAATGTAAAGTTGTATAACTTAAATAATCCAGTCCATAAAAATACATGTTATAAAGTGCAATTTGGTTAAAATTAATGATATACTATATATATGTTAAGCTGTTTTTAAATGTTATGATGAATATCATTGGTAATCATTGTCTTTTTCCACGTTATTTTAAAATCGAAAGTGAAACTACTCTTAAAATTTATATTGATGCATTTAAAGTAATATTTTTTATTATCATTTCAGTTCACTTTAGAATTGGTTAAAGCGTCCAAGAGAGGAAAATCCCATAACAAATCCATCACCCAAATGATAAAGCACCATTTCTGTCCCTCTACTCTTTTGCCTTATGTGTCATTCAAAAGAAGTCCCCCACAAATACTATGCTTTAGGATGCAATGACAATCATACTAAAAAGCGACATGAAAATATTCGACATAAATTAGACAAAGCCGTATATGGTTTAAAGGATTCTGTGGCAGCAAAAGAAGCCCAAATGAAATATATTGCCATGAAATCTAAGACTTATTCTGATCCTACACCACCCCCAAGCAACCCTCTCACTATTATTCCTCCATCATCTCCAACTCCCTCTAACACTTCTATCACTGACCCACACTCCCCTAATTCTATCTATACTTCACCTACAGCTTCACAGACAAGTTTTGTAGTTCAGGCCATAGATATGCAGGCAGCTTCAACAAGCAATCGCCCACTACTGCAGTCTACATTGCCATCAACTTCAGATATGAATGATGCCACAGTTGAGGTGACCTTGGAAGTTATAAACAAAAAGATAGATGATTTGACTGCTATCACAAAGGCATTTGCTGCTCAGCGCCAAAAGGGAAATTCCGAGGGAGTTTTGGAACTGAAGGAAGCAGTTGCGGTCGAGTGGGAAAAGGTCAACAACATCATCAACTTAGCAGCTGTTTCTGTATTTCAATATTTCTGACAATATTATGTGACTGAATAATTTTGTACAATATATTATATATACTTATATAATGTTTAAAAAAAGCTTATAAAAAATGTTTATAGTTAAAAAGTATAAAATATAATGTTTATAATATGTTTACTGAAAGTCCCACTCCCAAACTTTATAAAATGAAATTTAGTGTTATTTATGACTATGTCATATTTATAGAATGCTGTAATCCTGTGGCCATATAACTATAAGTGTTATAGCCCTGATAGTGATATATATATAAGAAAAATATCAGGTAAATAATAAAAAGAACCAATACATTTCTTGTAAAAAGTTCAGGGTTCCTACGCCTCAGGGAAAACTCAGGGAATTTCGCTAATTTGAGAATTCTCAGGGAAAACTCAGGGAATTCATAAATTGAGGAAAAACTCAGGGGAAACTCAGGGAATTCTGGGTTTTTTCCTGGAAAATCATTTTGGAACTCAGGGAGTTTTTTGAATTACTTAAATTAAAAAAAAATACTCTTAAAACAAAAAATAAAACAAGGAAAATAATATTTTTTCCCAATACATATTGCATTTTCATAAACTATCGAGAACTTAAGAAATGGTGATTTAAATCATGTAAGTAATATTTTCATTTATATTTCATACAATACTTTTTGTGGTGTTCTAATTATGTGGCTAAGCACATTCACTCGGAATGCAGGGAGATAAGCGACCCTGGCCAGCTGAGCTGTCATTAGGAGCATAGAGTAATAATTATAGAGTTTCAACCCTACCGCAACTGCGTATAGATTTTATACTACTCTTGAGGGATCGAAAGCTTTTGCAAAACAGTAATTAAAAAACGGATAGCATTGAAACTAATTATGTAGTAAAACAGTTTTTGATATAAACATAACAAATTATAGTTTGCAGACAACTTACGTATTTTAGAATTGCTTCAATATAGATAATCACTCTTAAAATAAATTTAATAGAAATATTTAATACTACTTTGGTTATGGTAATTTAGTTAAAATTGATTAAAATAAAACGATTTTAATTAAAGCAAAATTTCAACATGATGAATGCAAAACCAATAAGAGTTGAAGCTCTATATAATTATTACTCTATGATTAGGAGTAGGTAGGCTTAAGTACAGTTCTATATTGTACTTATATATAAGGAGCATATAAGTATCCAAGTTATGTATATATTAGGATATTTATCCATGGCATAATCATGGACCAGAATTTAGCTATTTCCTATGGACCAGATCTCATTGATAAGGGCCATTGATAAAAATTGCAATACAATAAACCACACAAAGTAAAATTTTTAGATGCACTATACATAATGTAGTTTACATTCGATTCAGCTGTATTATTATATTAATTGAAATAGAATGAATATATATATATATGAATATAATGTATTATTATATTAATTGAAATAGAATGAATATAAAATAATAAAATTTAACAATGTTTCGTTTTAATGTATATGTTTCATTTATTTTTATACTTATTTCTTTCAATTTACAGTTATTTACATATCATGTCCAATTGGTCCACTTATTTTAATGAGCAGTGGTTGCATGGCGAATATAAATCATGGATTCAGAAGGCCCCATCCAAGGAGCATGCGTTTTGTAAACTGTGTAAGAAAACTATCAAACTTAGCAATATGGGAGAGCAATCTGTGAAAAGCCACCAAAAATCAGCTAAACATGTACAGTTAGTTCAAGCATTATCATCTACATGTTGGATATCTTCAATATTTAATTATACTACTATATCTAGTTCATCTCCATCAACTACTACTATATCTAGTTCATCAACATCTACTGCTATTTCTAGTTCATCTCCATCAACATCTACTTTAGACCCCTTTTTGAGCAATACTGATACCCTCAAGGCAGAAGTAATAATGACTTTGAAGTTGGTCACATCCCACTGGTCCTTTAATAGGTTAGTGATTTTATTTTTAAGGGGTCATAAGTAAATTTAATGTTTTAAACAAAATGCGCTATTTGCACTGTCAGATTAATTTCGTCTTTGCATTTTATACTTTATAGTGCTTCTGATATTGGAGATATTTTGCGAATGATGGCTCCCAATGCAGATGTTTTCAAGAACTATGCGAGTGGCAGCACAAAAATGGCATACTTATGTTCCTTTGGCATAGGTCCTTATTTTCTTGACATATTGAACAATCAAATGCAGTCGGCACCAGAGTTTGTCATCCTCTTTGATGAATCTCTCAATAAAGAGATTAAAAGAAAACAAATGGACCTACAAGCTCGTTTTTGGGATGGCAAACAGGTAGGTGTAATAGAAACAGCATGTTGTACCATTTTTAAATATTTTCTAAACTATTGGTATGGATATTATTTGTAACTACATAACAAATTAATTTTTGTTTTTGTATATTTATAAAGGTTACTACAAGATACCTTACATCGTCATTTATGGGACATGCAGCTAGCAGTCACATAGAAGAAGAGCTGATGCCATATGCGAGAAAGAAATTGCTGCAAATATCCATGGATGGACCAAACGTTAATTTAAAGGTAACTTTTTTTTAAATATTACCATCTGTTATAATTATATTACTATTCTATGTATATAATATATGATGATTGATATATTACCATTCTCTAGAATACCTCCATATTTATATTTCTACATAGGTTCAGAAAGACATGAACACAAAAGTGAACAATGATTTTGGTGTGAGTCTGGTTAATATTGGATCATGCAGTCTGCATACACTCCATAATGCGTTTAAAGCTGGCCACAACAAGACTGACTGGAATGTCGAAAAGTGGCTCTGCATTGTATTGGTTGTTCAAAGACTGTCCAGCAAGACGTGAAGATTACACAGATGTAACTGGTAGGTAAACTACAATATGTTTAATCGGAGTTTGTGAAGAGTTAGATGATGGACACCTACATATTATATAGATTAATATTTATACTGGTAGTATATATTTAACTTTTTTAGGCTCTAAAACTTTTCCCAAAAAGTTTGCCCCACATAGGTGGTCGGAAAATGTTCCCGTAGCTGAGAGAGGATTGGAAATCTGGGATTTGGTACAATTATACACAAAAGCTGCTCGAAATGGGAAAGTTACTCTTCCTACCAATTCATCGTTTGAAGCTGTCGAAACAATGATGAAGGCTCTAATTTTAAAACCTAGAGTCGAAGTTTTCATATCGATTGCAAAGGTAATTAGCTGATCTTTACATTTTAAGGCCACAGAGCACTTTTGGTTATTATAAATTAAATAGTAAGTAACATGTAGTATATAGGTAAAGTTAAAAGTTATATAAAAGTTAAATAAGTTGAGTCCCTTTTCATAGGTTTACTGTCAAATAATATAAGTAAAGTACCTAGTAAGATGGTAAAGTTGTTCTGCTTTTTTCAACGCAGGTATATATTTTGCCTATTATTTTATTTTAGACCACAAATGTCTACCTGACAAGTTACCAAACTGACAAACCATCTGTCCCCTTCATGGCTTCTGATATTCTTAGCTTGACTCGCTCTCTGTTGGGAAGGTGTGTACTATTATTTAATCACAGATTTTAATTTTCGTTTGTTATTGGAATAAAATTAAGTTAATTTAAAGATGGTTTCATCTTTATTCTAATTATACAAATTAATGATTTTGTTTTAACATAATTTTATTTCAGGATTATTAAACCAGACATTCTTGAAACCATTCAAACTACTGACGATCTGCTGAACAAAGCTCTCTTGAATGACAATCGGTTATTACCTACAGCAAAAGTCGATCTTGGTTTCAAGGCCAATAAATTGATCTCGGATTATCGTTTCGAACAAAAGCTGTCAGATCGAGATGTGTTTGCATTCCGCTCAGATGTCAAATTGTTCATCATTACATTGGTGCAGAAGTTTTTGGCAAAATCACCACTTCAACATACATTGGCAAGGTTAGTTAAACCCCTTTTTAAAAATATAATTAGTTATCTAACTTATATATACTATTTAACTAGTTGAATTTTCCAATACTTACATTTTTACTGTTTTATATTGTTCAGGTGTGCCTCTTGGATGGACCCAATGGTATTAAACAGTGACAAACTAGGCTCTGTTCAAAATCTGCAAACCACTCTGCAAGTGTTGTGCGATCTGAATCGTGTGGATGAGGATGATTGTGATGACATCATTAACCAATACAGGTAAATTATTTAGAATGGTGATTGCATTTTAACAGTACTGTAAATAGTAGATATTGTTGTTTTTTTAAGTTTTATTTTGTTGATGTATTTGTGTACTCATTTAGGCTTTTCTGTTCGGAGGGCCCGTTTGAGTTTGCTCGATGCAGTGATCGACTGGATAAGTTCTATGGATCACTTTCTGTACGACCGGAATTGGCCTCCCTGTGGAATGTTATCAGGATGTTACTGATATTATCGCATGGCCAGGCAACCGTGGAGAGAGGATTCAGTGTCAACAAAGAGACGACTGCAGACAACATAAAGGAACAATGTCTGGTAGCAAGACGGGCTATCTGCGATCATGCTAGATATGTTGGGGGACTTTCCAACATTGATGTAAGTACATTTATTAAATCGATACTCTTTTTGTCTTAACATATAGGTTTAACGTAATAGATATTGTAGTCGTTTTTGGATTAAACAATTTATAGAAATTAAATTACTTAAAAGGTAAAAACATTTTCAGATATGCAATATATTAGTCTCTATTAGTCCTTACTTAAAATGTATTTAATTTATTTTTCAGATATCACCTAAACTGCTGTCAGCTGCATCAGGAGCCAGGAAGAACTAGGCCACATACCTGAATAAGATGTCTGCAGATGCAGATAAAGTCAAACAGACACTGAAACAAAAAGCTCTCGGTGATGAAATTGCTGATCTTAAAATTAAGAGAAAGAAATTACAAGGAGATATTGACAGTCTCATAAAGTCAGCCGATGCGCTCATTTATGATGCCGAAAAAAACAGGCGAATACAGAGAAAACTGTGTCAAATCAAATGCCTTAGGTTCAAAGGCAACTTCTATGCGAATGCAATTAAGTACTCTCGATGCTTCCATCAAAACAAAAGAGGTGCAGCAAAACGGTTCTGTCTGAACTCTGTAACTGTTACCGATGGGCATGTTATTTGACAATTGTCTTCTAACCATGATAAACTAACATTGGTGTGGTGTTCTATATAACTTCTATATAATAACTCTAAACGTCATGTGATTTCTAATTTGTTTTTATTATCTGTGTAATTATCTCTGAAATTACAATATGCATAAATTCAACTTTAATTAAAATATATTTGTCATTTTAAATAATAA
>JAYRBW010061071.1:0-10507 GCA_036023295.1 Invenusta paracnida | reverse complement strand
TAATTTCCTATTGTTATAATATTTGCTTACTCTTTCTGGATTTTTGGAAATATGGTCAGGGAAAACCTGGAAAAGTCGGAATTTTTGTCTGAAAATTCCGTGGGAACCATGATGTGTTTTCTATGAAATTTTCACTGACAATTTTGTACATAGAACAATAAATATATATTTAGTAAACTTATTGTTTTGAAAAATGAGCTATTGAATTGGTAATAATATTTGTAAAGCTGGAAAATAATAATATTTGTTAGCTCAACCTACAAAAGAAATGAAATATCTATTGAATGTGTTAGCTCATTGGTTAATAATATTAGACTTGAGCTAACTACTTAAAAAATATTATTATACTAAAGGCCTTTTGTCTAGGATATTTATAATTGTATAACTTCATTCAATTCAATGTCTTCAATTAATTTGATGTATTCATCAATTTACCTTTTGATATTTCTATTAATTAAGACATAAACATATTATAATGGTAGGAATATACTTCATAATTTTCTTAATAATTAAAAACGTAGTTAGCTCAAGTCCAATATTATTAACTAAAGAGCTAACACATTTAACAGATATTTCATTTCTTTTGTGGGTTGAGCAAATACACTTTTTGCTATTTTTGGCTTATAATAGTATCACAATTTTTTTCTGAAGATATTATTGATAGACTATGATCTATTGTAGCATTTGATTATATATAATTGTAATATCCATTAATATAATTTTTCTCATCTGAGGGACATTTTCAATATTTGTTCAAAATGTCATAAAAATTGATTAAAGTTGTATAGGGGGTGTTATTGTGTCTTAACAGTGATTGCTACACAATAAAGGTTAAATTATTTCAAAATATAAATTAGTTTATAATTAGTAGCTGTGTAAAAAATGGCTTTTCTTGTGGTATTCTAATATACCTTACTGTATGTAGGTTACTCACATGAGCTAACAACCTACTACCATAGGTTTAGATATATTAAATATATTACCAAATTTAGCAGAAACAATATTTTCTTTCAGTATTTGTAATATTTCAGATAGTTACAAATTAAATATCACTATCCAAAGGTTATATAAAATAAAAAAAGTGAATATGCTATGACTTAAAATCTAAAATTTATAAAAATAAATTATAATTTATTTTTCTTATTATGAAGAATTTTATTTTTGGCATGGATATTATCATTGTGTATATACTGAAATTGATTCAAAAGATAATTTTGGTTAAATTTTTCAGTGAAAAGTTGTACTACTAGAATGAAATTCAATTTTTTTATTAAACTCGTTTATATATCATTTATATTGAAAAAAATAAAAAGCACTCATAAGGTAAAATAAATTGAATAAAAATAAACCCGATCTTTCGAACTTAGAAAAAGTTCATAATCATGGGTACACAGTAAAAAAACACAATGAGACACATTATATATCAGAAATAAAAATTAATTGAACACAAATCATAAATACCAATGTACGGAAAAAAAGAGAGTGAACTGGAGAGATCCTGAAAGTTTTGTAATAAAGCAAAATAATTAATATACTAATAGAGATGTAGAAGATAAAAGACTGAATTGAGATTGAGATCGATGTTCTTATTATTAACAATAAAAGCAGATTCGATAATTTTACGCGTTTTAGCATCACTAAAATTATGTATAATTGAAGCATTAGTAAAATCAGATACATTTAAAGTGTTGTTGATATGAACAGAAATACCAAAATTGTCAGTTTTGTGATGCCAAATATTTTTACGATGTTCATTTAGGCATATATTTAAATCTCTACCGGTTTCACCAAAGTAAGATGACGGACAATTATTACAATTCACTTTGTAAATACCTATTTGGTGTTTAAACGAATAAAAATTATTGCGGACTAAATTAGAGCGAAGAGTATTGGGATATTAAAAATAATACCCGCTTTACACGAATTAAGAAAACGATGGTTAAAATTACAATTAAGAGTGATGGTGAAAGGAAGAGCAATCTTTCTATTCCTAAATAGCGCTTCTGAATCTTCGAGAGAACAAATCTATTCACATTTCCCCTGTCGATAAAGGGGGTAAATTTGTTATTTTAGATAAAAACCTTTATATCTACAAAATGAACTCCTTATTAGATAGCCCCTCCACGTACAAAATGATTAAAATAAATCCGTTTTCGAAAATGCAATCTTCTTTTAATTCCGGTTTAAAATCAATTGTCTCTAAATATCTGGAATCTTGTGGTTTTCTTTTGTCTTTTCGGGCTTTTCTCCCTCTCTTCGTTTGCATATGGTTTACCTAAAATTCACAAAGATAATTGTCCGTTGCGTCCCATTATTTCTAGTAGTATCTCTCCCTCATATCATTTATCTAAAATGCGAGCTTCTAATCTTACCCTGATTTAGGCTCTTTTTCGGATTCTCATTTAAAAAATTATTCCGATCTTATTTCTAGATTAAATAGTTATAAAGTTTAGTTGTTAAAGGCAATTTTATTTCTTTTGATGCTCAAGCGCTCTTTTCTAATGTTCCTTTGCTTCCTACCTTAAAGAAAACTTTCTACCGTGAATGCTGTTCATCCAGTTTCGATTGATTGTTTTTAGATTTAATTGAGCTTGCGTCTAAAAATAGTTTTTTTTGGTTTTAATAGTAATTTTACCAGCAAATTTTCGGATTTTCTACCGGAAATCTTTTATTTTATTTTCTTTCTAGAACATATCGAATCGGAATTACTTCTTTTCTATGCCGGTAATAAACCTCTTCTTTGGCTTCGTTATGTAGACGATGTGCTTTCTTTTGTCAATGATTCTTTTAATCTTGATAGTTTTCTTGTTTTTATTAACTCGTTAGACCCCACTCTTAAATTCACCGTTTAAATTGAAACCAATAATTCTATTCCCTTTCTTGACGTTTTAATTTTGAAATTTACCTCGTCTCTTTCTTTAAATTTTTTTCGTAAACCTACGCATTGTAATTCTTATTTACATTTTTTCTCTTTTTACTGTTTGAATATAAAAATGTTGGTTTCCTAAGGTCTTTTTTTCCGTGCTTTTAGAATCTGTAGCCCTAATTTTATCCAGGTTGAATTCAGTTACATTCGTAACTTTATCTAAAATTGTTATCCTGAACGTGTTTTTGATACAACTTTTTTCGTGCTAAAGCTTCCTTCTTTAAACAAAACAATAGCACGTGTTTCCTTTATTTTCTTCCAATAAAATCACTCTTCCTTTCACCGCCGTTCTTAATTCTAATTTTAACCACCGTTTTCTTAATTCGGGTAAATCAGGTATTATTTTTCAATATCCCAATACTCTTTGCTCTAACTTAGTCCGCAAAAATTTTTATTCGTTTAAACATCAAATAAGTATTTACAAAGTGAATTGTAATAATTGTCCGTCATCTTACTTTGATGTAACCGGTAAAGATTTAAATATGAACATCGTTAAAATATTTGGCATCACAAAACTGACAATTTGGTATTTCTGTTCATATCAACAACACTACATTTATCTGATTTTACTAATACTTCAATTATACATAATTTTAGTGATGCTAAAACGGGTAAAATTATCGAATCTGCTTTTATTGTTAATAATAAGAACATCGATCTCAATCTCAATTCAGTCTTTTATCTTCTACATCTCTATTAGTATATTAATTATTTTGCTTTATTACAAAACTTTCAGGATCTCTCCAGTTCACTCTCTTTTTTTCCGTACATTGGTATTTATGATTTGTGTTCAATTAATTTTTATTTCTGATATATAATGTGTCTCATTGTGTTTTTTACTGTGTATGAACTTTTTCTAAGTTCGAAAGATCGGGTTTATTTTTATTCAATTTATTTTACCTTGCGAGTGGGTTTTTTTCTTTCATTTTCAAAAAGTGATCAATACTTTTTTTCCATATCGCCATCTATATTATTCTGCTATAAGATTTTTGACATTTTTATTTTTTCTCTTTTGGTATAATATAATATAATTAAAAATAATAAAACTATATTATATAAATATAGTAAATCTAAATATATTTCATGGCTTTGTGTGTATTATTAGTATGACAATGTTTGTGAATCAGGAAAGTACAAAATATTATGTTTGATTAAATTATTTTTGTGAATTGGTAAATTTAGTGAACACATTAAGTTGTTTTACTCAAAAATATGTTTGTAAATCAAAAGTGTAACAAAATATTTTTTTAACTGGAATATAGTTTTTGTGAATTCAAAGCTTAGTGAAATATTAGTTTGGCTAAAATTATATTTCTGCAAAATATTAGTTAGTCTAAATACATTTACTTGAATCAGAAATAATATTAGTTTCACTAAATATATTTTCTGAATTGGAAGCTTAGTAAAATATTAGTTTGACTAATTAAAAATCAGAAAGTTATTATAATCAGTAAGTTTTATTATGAAAGGTTTAGATAAAAATATTCTGAAGAGAATACCTACCTTTTGTGTCTAGAAAAAACTTAAGTATAAAACCAATGAAAATATTATTTAAAATAGTGTATTTTTTTAAATATATTAACAAAATGTATTTTCTCTTTCCTAAAGTAAATTAATTAAGTTTTTTCTAAGATTAAAAAACTAAAAATATACTTAAATAAATTGTGTGTGTTCATTAAAAAATATTTAATTATAAAAATTAAGAAAATAATTAAATCTGGTAATTTGTATCATTAACTTTTTTATTTTTGTAATTTACATATATATATAATGTTAATTCCTAGCATCAATTTAATTAAAACTAGATATATGTGGGTTGTTGTGTTTGAAACATTCATTGTGTACTGTGTGTATAAGGTACATGCAAGGAGGTAAAAATAATTATGTATACTTAGAAATGTATCCACACATACTTGGCAGTGTGTGTGTATCAGCTAGGTAGAATCAGACTATATGTGGTTTATCTCTTTATAATGATCCCCTTATATACGATACATGGTGATATATACACACATATATATATATGTGCCGTATATGGTGATAAGGTGGTTTGACATATTTGGTCTACCAGATCAAAGGTGAATTATTTTATAAGAACTTAATCTTCAAACTATTATTCCCTCAATTACACTACTTCTCCTGAAATTGAAATAAAAACTTCTGAGTGACTTATCTATTTCAGGATGACAGCCAATCTTTGAGGATGAAATGACTCAATTTTCTCAAAGTTAAGTCTTCCTGAATGATAAGCTTGTCGGTGTTTCCCATTAAATCATCGATAAATAAATTATTGTGTCTTTGCAAATTGAGGTTCATCTTCTACAATGAAATGTCTTAGGCCATCAACCACTGAATTTGAAGATCCTCAGATGCGATGCATTTCACAGTAAATACAACCCCACTCCAAAATAGGTATACACCATTTCTTTAAACTACTTCTACAAAACCATGCTTAGAAATATTATTTATTGACAACTAAACACAATATGGTGATAAACTTAATCGATTTTGATAATATTTTTGCGTTACTATTTGTTCAGATTTATAGACAATTTAGACATTGTTTTGAAGAAATAGTTTTGAAGAAAGGTGTTTACTTATTTTTTAGCAGGGTTGTATATATGGTTGTCGTTTTACAGACAAATGCAGTCAATAAGCTGGATCAGAGATATCTATATAAGTTCAAGTGAAGACTTCTTTTAGAGCAAAAGTCAAAGTTTCTGCAATAAATGTACTTGTGCAGTCTTTTAGTAAACTGTAATGCTGTGAGTGTTTCTAATTAAGAGATCGAATATTTAAATTCATTAGGATGGGGATAGCAACTGATGAAGAATATAGGCTTTTCGATTCCTCTTTGAATTTGTAGAAGTGTTATACCAATGCTTTGTATAGATGCGTCCGTTATGAGTATTGTTAGTGTGTAGTAGATGATGTCTTAAAAAAGCAAATGAAATTTATGATGAAGCGATTTTCAATTAAATTTATCAAAACCTTTTTGTTGTGAATTCATGTGCATTCATCCAGGTGTATTTTTTATCTTTAGCTAGTAGGTTTTAGATTGGCTCGTTAATAGTAAAATCTCATGCGATAAAATTCAACCATCAACAGAAAATATTTCAGATTAGTTTAACATTTTGGTGCATGCAAACGTGAATTGCATCAGTATCGTAGTTGTAGTATCAAACAATCTCCATCGGTGGAAATTGTTTGATTAAAATTTTAACTATGAAATTAACCTGATACACACTGCTAAAATTATTAATTTTGAAGGTATTCAACAATAATATATGTTTTAAAAAAAACAGCACTTTACTGTGCTTTGCTTCGGTAGCACCAACAATTAGTGTTATCAAAATAGACGAGGAGATTCATACAGCCTTTGAATAAACTTGATATCTTAACTCATCTTATCTTGAATAAACGCAATTTAAATATATGCTAGACAATTGCAACCATATAATTGATTCTGAATGGCAGCTTCATGAATCTGTAAAATCCAAACTAGCCAGATTGACATCTTTTTGTGAGCAATAGTTATTGGAGATACTGTGAGTTGTCGACTTGTTCAATTCAGTCTAAAAGTCTGAAAAACTCATTTATAATTACTTCTCTAAGGCAAAATGTTTGCAACTTGGAAATTAAATACTACTAAATGGAGCATCATATTATAAAACAAACAGGTAAAAATCGGTTGATATATTCTTGCCAAAGTAGAAATGTTATAATCTTCAGTAGACATACTGAAGAAATAAAAGATATATTAAAAGAGAGTAAGTAATCGTTCCCGTGTCAATAATTAATTGAGGACGAGCAGTCACAAAGAAGTCGATTGATGCTTGTTTATTATAAAAGCGTGTTATTGTACACACACTTGATAGCCAACTTTGAATAACACTCGATGTGTTATCAAATCTCTTTAACGTAGCACAAGGAATCGGTTTCAACCTGTAACTGGATAGATAGTGCTAAAAGTCACATGCAAAAATGTCAGATCATGTGCTCAAAACCAAAGAAATAGGTACATTCTCATTTTAGTTGGATTGATAGTCGCTCAGATTTTTTATGAGTCACTGAGGGATGCATTCTTGCACTTTAGCAATCGATAAGATGCTAATACTGTCGAATTTGACATCTATAACTTTATCTCCAGGTTTCGCTTTTGTTGATCTACACAGAAAATGAAAATTACCTCTCTTGCTACTTTTTACATATACTAAGGCATTCTCAGGTGAGCAAGAAGCAGATTTAGCAAGGTGGTATTTGCTAAAACAAAAATAACTCACTAAGTCATGCCACATTTATTCATATTCATAAATTCACAGTTGTGTATTTAATTGTCACATAATCCAGTGTATGAGAGAAAATGGTAATTTAGACGCACCCACTTAATGTCTGTGATCGACAAAAACTGTAGCATAATGTTTAGTTTCCTAGATGTTGTAAAGATAATACATAGATTAATTATATTTCATTTGAAATAACTTTGTGAGAAGATTTTTGAAAATAGCCATCTTTAAAACTTTGTGTAAACAACAGGTAATCAACAAAAGTCTGTTTGAAAACACAATATATTAATTAGGATATTAATACAAACTTTTTTGAGTAACTAAACAAAGTACTTTCTACTTCAAATATTAAAATATCTAAAACATGTATTGCATTTAAAATGATGAGTCACTAGTAAATGTTCAGGAACGTTTTCTCTGCCGAATAAATGCTATCAATTATTAAGGGATGCTGCAGATCTTTTAGGTCTGAAATATTTACACCCGTAGAAAGATTATTATTAGTTCATCCGTTAAAGAATAGTGATCAATAAGAGATGTTTTGACACTGTCATAAGTAGCTATCTATGGACTGGGGGATACTACTTGAAAGACGCTAAAATCTAGATTTTGAAGTAGGTTATCATACTTCTTGTATTCCTGAAATTTAATGGAATAGTTAAAGTTGCTGAAACCAAAGACGCTGATCTGTAAACTTGTCAAGTTTAAAAATTTGACGAAAGGAATAGTTTCCACTATTAAAGTTCTTAGTAAACACGAATAAAGTTCTTTTAATTGTGGAAATTTAGTTAATATAAAAATTGTACTTTTTATAAACTAAAAAATTACAATTGGCTTCTCTGCTATAAACTTTGATTACATTTCTGTTTAAAGTCTAATTAGAAGAAATAGTATGACTCAAAGCTTTTCATACCTTTTTTGGAAATATAATTGCATCTTTTTTTAAGAATGTGGTCCGCTCAGATCCTTCATATGATCTGCTCAGCTGTAGCTGAATGCATGTATAATGCTCTGCCAGCATTCCATCCTAAAAGTTTCTGCCATCCATAAACTAAATTCTACTGAAACATTTTCTCAGACTTATTTAGTGCATATTGGAATCGAAAAAAATATACTCGATCAAAAGAACGTCTTGAAAGCATATTAATAAATGATTGCTGTTTCATGACGTAATAATGAATAATACATAAACATTTCAGTTAAATATAAAACTTTTAATTCGAAAAATTTCATTACACAATAATATATGAATATATTTTTAATGTAAGAGAATAACATTTCTCTAAACTTAATTTATTTATGTTACAATAGATTTTGGTACTGGGGTATGTTTTTTATTCCAATTTCTTTACAATAGTAAAGAGTTATACTTTTAAAATGTTAGCGCTGTCCCAATATATTTTAAAAATGACAACTTCAGAAATGCTACATATGCTATTCGTATTAAACAAAAATTTACCTGTATTCCATTTAAAAATAACCTTAAAAATAATGGGAATTTTCTTACGAGTTTTATCTTTTCTTACTATTCTAGTTAAATATCAATTAATCGACCTATTTTTTACATTGTTTCCATGGAATCTTACATCTAACCGTGTAGTGTGACGTGTTTGCTATCGTTGCAATATATTATGCTTGATCACGTAGCTTCTATTCAATCTTCTAGTAGAACTGTTTTCTCCGAGCTATTATAATACATATTATACAGTGTATGTTACAGCTTTATAATGCACAGGCGCTTTATCAGTTACTGTATTAGGGTTGAAGGTTGATTTCGGCTATCTGTTGCATCTCGGTAAATTATCTTTGACACATTGGAATGTCGGTGTGTTTATCAAGAAACTATGTTTTAGTTCTCTTATTTAGTATATTAGGGATAGTAGTTGTTAACTATATTGATGCAGCTGAGATATTAGCTTGGTTTTAACAAAATTAAAAGTCGACATGAAGTTACGAAATACCGGTTTACCAGAATTTAGATATTTGATCATAACGTATATGCTTTACATTATTTAACAATTACACTTTATTTTATTTTGCTTTATCTCTTTAATCTATTGAACTGCAGTTTAATCATTAAATCGTAATTAATTAATTTATATATTATGTTTTATAGTGATCAGGGAGCAGATTGATATATTTTTAAAAGAAACAAAAATAGAAGAAGAATATTAATGTGTATTGAGAAATAAGATGTGCTTTTCAGAATTCTTCATGCTTCCTCAATTAGTATATTATAAATTATATTTAAGAGAGAACAATATATATATAGCATTGATAATGTTATATAGTGATCAAATATATAACTGCAGATCTATATTAAACTGCAGTTCAATAGAATGAAGAGATAAAGCAAAATAAAGTGTAATTGTTAAATAATGTAAAGCATATACGTTATGGTCAAATATCTAAATTCTGGTAAACCGGTATTTCGTAACTTCATGTCGACTTTTAATTTTGTTAGAACCGAACTAATATCTCAGCTGTATCAATATAGTTAAGAACTACTTATATGACGAAATATTAATCTGAAATCGTAATTATTACATTATGTTAAACAAAACCTAAACCGCTATAGATTAATAACAGGATACAAATAAACAAAAACTACGAGCTAAATAAATTATTTTTTTCTGAACTTTCTTTATATTAGATCTGTTTTAATGTCCTAACTCATAGTTTTTATGTGGGTGTATCCTGCTATTTCATTTATCTAGAGCGATTTATGTTCGATTTAATGTAAAATAATAATTATGATTTTATCAAATGTTATGCATTCTGTTTTCTATATTATTATACAATACTATATCATTGTTCTCTTTTAATCTATATTAATTATATTTAACTGAGGAAGCAGAAAAAATACTGATACACGCGTCTTCTTTCTCAATATACATGAGAACACGTTATTTGTGTTTCTTTTAAACATAATGTTATCCATGTCGTATACTGTATAATATCCTTCTATTTCACTGGACAACAAAATTTTTGCTACTGAAGATGTGTAAAGTGATTTAGACTAATTAGGGTACGCTGATTTCAAAAATCATAACCGTTTTGTTGTATCACGTCAGGATTTTGAGTTACAGAAATACTCCCATTGCCTAGAATTCAGGATTTCAATGCATTTTACAAAAATTCATTTATTCATTTGTTTCATCATGAATGCTTCAAAATTATAGAAATTACAGAAAAACTCTACTATAATGTAATTAAACATGCTTTAGGCATTTGGCTTTGCGTTTGTGCTGCTCTGTGTCAGTTTCACGATGCAGGAACCAGCAGAAGTCGCCCA
>JAYRBW010061070.1:0-10508 GCA_036023295.1 Invenusta paracnida | reverse complement strand
GATTCAACAGGGAGGGGCCAGGGGGCCACGGCCCCCACGTTGGTCACTAAGAGGTGCCCTTTTTGAAAGCGATGTGCCATTTTTAAAAACATCATATTTTTTTTGGTACTAATAATAGCTGTATTCTCTTGGTCATATTGATTAATTGATGTATTACTAGACAAATATTTAAATAATTCTACATATAAACAATGCTTTGTTAGGTACGATCATACCTGCAGTCAGTCTGTAACAAATTATTAGCCACCCCCTTATTTTATGTAATTAACTTAAGCAGCCAACCATCGACTAGGAATTTATGTATCTTCCTATTATAGATTATATACTAATCGCCTCATACATAGGTACATCCGAAGATTATTATGCTGCGAAGTACTGCGATGGCACCTATTATCCAAATAACAAATGTATTCTGCATATCTGTGCCACTTTTCCAGTTACCACATGTGAATGTGAGAGAAGCATCAGTACTTTCAGGTTTCTTGAATCATATACCCGTTCAACTATGGGACAAAAGAGACTCACTGCCCTTGCTCTTCTTTTTATTCATCGCAACATCGACCTTGATAAAGTAAAAGTAGTATCAGAGTTCTGTCGAAGGCAGCCAAGAAAAGTTTTGCACCGAATATATTGGAGGATTCCAATTAGTTTGATTGTTAAAGGCAGGTACTTTATATACAGTCACATTTTTATTATATATGTAAGTTTAACTGCAACCGCACTTTTAAAATTTCATACTACAAATATATATATATGTACCTAATATGTACATAGATTACTTACATATTATTTATACCATATATACATATATTAATACCATATTTTTTATTTTATCAATTAAATGGTATATAGAAAACATATTTGACTTCTTTCCGTATGGTTTTAGGTAATTCAATTTATATACCTACATATTTAAATTTAGCATTATTAATTTTATTTGTACATCTTGACTAACTATGTATATACCTACCGGCGTATAAATTATTTGCTTATGTTTAAATTTTATATTAATGCATATTATGTATAAAAGTATTATTGTTATCATTCATTCTTTATTTATACGTAAACCTACCATATATATAAATTATTAAATGGGAAAAACGATATTTATTTTGTAAATTAACTTTTTTTTAAATAACCACCTGAAATGTAACCTTTTTGTGGCTGGCCCCCCATTAATTTTTTTGGGTTCCGCCCCTGAATGCAATAGTACAAATGAAATAGACTCATTCCTTATTTATCTCTACTTGAATTGAATCAACTTGAGATTTGAGTTAGTTAACTTAATAATTTTCGTTTCGTGGGTTTCATCCTTATAATACCTATAATGTACTCTATTATAAAAGAATATTTTTAATTTTTTTCTTATCAAATATTATTCATATTAAGTTTTCAATTGTTAATGTTATTTCTTTTTGATCAAATGTTTAAATAAAGCGGTGATAAGTTTGTGACGTCAAAATGATACGTAAGGCAATAAATATAGGTACATAATTGAAAACATTTAAATATGTACTTACCACAAAATTTGTGAAAAAAAGGACCAATTTCACAAACGAATTAATCCGATTCATTGCTAATGGATGATTGAAGTATAATAATAAATATCCCAGAAACTGTAAAATAAGTCGTCTTCAACGGCAAACAAAATCAGTTGACTGTCAGTTGATTTATATAGTACCTATCTATTCGCTTTTCATTGGTTGCTAAAAAACCCAATGAAATATGCTATGTATTTTCATATGCTATTAATAGGTTGATTACGTAGGTTAAATATAGGTACCTATATTTATATATATATAATATAGATCTATTAATTGTTTAAAATATTTAATACTAGTTTCTACATAATATATAAGTACCTATATTAATACATTTATAGAATAATAATAGTGCATTTCAAATATATCTGAAGTGGAATCATACTAGTATCATATAACATTAGTATATTATTTCTTAATATTATTTCATTATAAGAATAATTCAAGTACCTATATCCATGGTTTTATTCAGTTTAGCATTACTAAAATTGTATATTTTTGAAATGACAATTTATAATCTTGCAATGTAGTTTTTTAGGTAAGTACAACTTTTGTTAAAATAAAAAGTATAAAATTCTTTATATCGCAGTGTTCAGTATTCCTATTAGTATAGTAGGTATAATCGATTAATTCAATTTAAAAAATGATTTAATATACAAATTTAATTATATGGAATATAAGTAATTTAGAAAGTAAATTGTCGACATTAATTTAGTATGGAATAAGCATAAACAATACTATCCTTGACTCTTAACTTTAAATAGAAATTATAAGATATATACGTATATACAAAACCCCGTCCATAACCCAGTGAACCGAAAATTTGATATATTTGAAAGACACATTGAATGTGCGTTGAATTGTCTTGGAAAGGCCTCGAATTATCTTTGAACGCAAATTTTGTAAAGTTAATTGAATAGAAATCAAAATTTAGGAAAGACATCGAATTATATTTGAAAGCAGATTTCAAATTTTGTAAAGTTACCATTGGATAGAAATCAAATTTTAGAAAGACATCGAATTATATATGAAAGCAAATTTCGTAAAGTTAATTGGATAGAAATCAAATTTTCCAAATATAATTTAAAACATATAAATGTTTTCAAAAACATCCATATTCCCTAAGATACTTTAAAATATATCATTTTTTTTAAATATGAAATGTATTAACTATTTCAATGACAGTTTTGAATATATAACATTTTTAGGTAATCTGTAAAGCTTTTAAAAAATGTAGCGACAAATTATATTGTTCCTTAAAATGCTACAATTCTGTTAATTATACTAAAATGCAGAACAAAATAATATAACTCATATAATATTATATTATAAACAAAAAGTAAATGCAAACAGTAAATATGTTTTTTCAATGTTATTAAAAACTATAAAAATCGTCTTTTTTTTGAACGGGAATTGAGGTCATTTCCTCTTTGATTAATGGCTGCCCTCGTTTCCTTCCACCCATTTGGAAAGCGTCCCATTAGTGCTTCTGAAATGAAATAAAAATATTCTATTTATATGGTTAATCATAGCTATATCCAATGAGCGATTTCAAGTTTAGAGTAACACCGGTGTTAGTGTTACTCAGGTGTTATCGTAACTTCGAAATTTTTACTCCAAACTGGAAATGAACTTTTGAGTAAAGTTTATATCGAGTAAACTCCGCGATTTAACACCTGAGTAACTCAGGAGTTACTCTAACCTGAACAGTAAATTAATGCGTACATAAAAAAATAGTTTTTTGATATATTACAACAAAACAATATCAATATAAAAGTTTAAAAAGTACAATGAAATGTTATGTAAAATGAATATAATTAATATTCGTAATCAAAAATAATGTATATATGTTTTAATTTTTTTAATTCTCCTAACCCCTACGGGTAAACTAAAACATGATTTCAAGATTACTCAGACATTTTTAAAATGAATTATATTTTATTCAGAGATTGGATGATTTCATCCAATCTCTGAACAAATCCGTTTGTAGAACTAATGTAGTCTATTATTTCTTTTGGTTCTATAACCATACTATTTTTTCGTTTTGCTAATTTTTACACTCGTTACTTTTTCATTATTACAGTGGAATCTCGTAATTATCTTTAAAACTAGCGCTATATAACTAAAAGTAAAATAAACACCGAGTAAACGTTACACTATGTATTCTGAATATAAGTATATAAAATACAAGGAAAATGTATTATGATATCGTATGTTGACATAAAAAATATTATGTACTATTCAAAAAATATAGAGCCACACATACTGAGTATATTATCCAATAACACATAATATTGTTCCATATGTAAACTTAACATGCAGAGAAATTTAAACTCCTACGACGATAAATGAAAATGTATAAGATTTTGAAATGAAGTCAATTGATTTGACTATATTTATTTAAGTATAGCAAAAAGCTTGTTATAATAAATATACCATATTAAGTAAATGTATATGCAAAATTTTAACAAATACAAAATATAACGTCAATAAATTCGATTATCCACTTTTTAATTAAATTACACCTTAAAAATACTTAGCAACTTTAAAACTGTTAATGCTCTGTTTAGTTGTATAAATTTGGGGTTTTATACTTTTAAAAGCAGCTAAAGCACCAACAATTTGTTTGCTGACTTGTCCAAGTATGGCACAGTCTATTAGTGTTGTCAACTGTAATGTCTATGAAGAAGTTTTCAAAATGTTTATATTTTCCATTTTACACTTTTTTAATGTGGAATTGGTAATTTCCGGGACATCCGGGGCAAGCTCAAAATCAGGGACTGTCTCGGAAAATCCGTGAGTGAGCGAGATGAGGAATTGGATACAGGACTGCATTCATTTTTGTCATTATTTACAGAATTAACAATAATGACAGTTAGAGTTGTTGATGATTATGCGGATGTTTTTCTACGAAAAGTTTGAAATTTAATAAATCAAATAAAGCCCTCTAAGAGCATATATTTATTAAACACCAAGATTTTTGGAAATATCCCTACCCATTTCACCCCTATTAATTTAACATATTTTTTATTCCAGAAAAGGTACATTTTGGCCTCTAAAAATCCGGAAAATGCAAAAACATTCATGCCTGCAGATGGTTAGCAACAAATTGGGTTAACAAAAGTTACTTTTTAAAAGAGAAATTCTTTCTTTGAATTCATCGGGGTAGGCTGCTCGCGCCCCGGTTGATTTTTTTTGGGGGCTTAGCACAAACAGCCGCATTTACTTACCAATCAATAGATTTGCTAGATTTAGAGCATATACTGCAGGTCGGGACCCCGACAAACCAGACAGGTTCACTTCGTCAAACATCTGCATACATGGATAAAAAATGCTAACAATAATATCGTTACCATTGTTTGTTATACTTCACAATCCAATATTATCAAACGTTGATAAATAAAGAGGCGTCTACATGTAAGAAATAATAAAAATCTGAATTTACTTTATTTGACACAAATAATGGGAAGAAAAATAAGTAAACACGTGCAAATGCAAGGCAAACCTAATCGACGGAGCTGTAAAATGAAACAAATAGTACTATATCAAAATAAATATTAAGTGAACATAAAATGGTATATATGCTTTCTTATATCATCACGTAGGACTGATTGATGTTTTTTGTGCTAAAATTTGAAATTTAACGTTAATTAATAAAAATATAAATAAAGGGAAAAATATAAAATATTTCCATTACATTGGTTACGCTGGACAATTGTTATTTTTTATAAAAAGCACCTGAGCTTACACGCCAATCATGGAAGTTTAAAATACATGTATCGTCACCATTTGCCAAATAAATGGTTTTTATTTTAACATTTATCCATTGTGTCCGACCTGCATTACACACGATGCAACAAACATGCGCCCCCAACCTTTATTTTTGTTCAAACTTTACAACCAAAGTAAAGCTATTAAGCAATTGATACCTTCTTTGCAAGACTTTATACACAACAAAAAATATCTGAATGGTTTAAACAGTCTCTCCGAGGACAACGCAATTGTTTTAATACATTGAATTTATGTTATACTATTATGCTTTCTATTATTACGTTGTCCGCGAGTCTCTTATTCTTAATCATAATGTTGTAATTAATATTATAACATAAATTCACAATAATTGTTTTATATAATAGAATGGAATTTGAAGCATGTATCTGCTATTTATACTCAAACAGCCTAGTTTCAAAAACGGTACAACTTATAATAATATAAAAATGGACTGAGTAACAACATTTAGGTCATTATTTTATAATGTCATTTATAACACTCACTAAACATATGTTATCAACAATTACACGTAGTATATACCCATATACTAAATAATGTAAATTAAAAAAATATATATTAGTATCTTTCAGTATACCTCATCAATTTTTAAAAATATGCAATAATAAAATCATCATTATAAAAAATATATAGGCCTAAAATGATGATTTCTGCTAACTTTCATAATTTATGCGATAGACAAATTCTTATACTACAAATTCTAAATCAGAGCCCCCAGATTAGTATTTAAACACTTTAATATAGCTTAGTAGCAAAATATTTGTTGCACAATATTATTTATATGCTTGATAGATTGAAAGTAATAAAAGCACGAAATATTTCCATTAAATTTAGCTTACAACAGGCTCTTGTTGCACAGGCTCTTCCACAAGATCTTCTTTTGTCTGAAAAATTAAAGAACATAATACATATATTCAAATTACTACGAAATAATTTCAAAATTACAAACTACTACTTACACAAACTACTACTACTAATAAAGATAAAATAATTAAACTATAGATAAACACCAGCATCGTATTAATCGTATTTTTTGGAAAACATGTTTGCAATATACAACAGCAACCAAAAAATGAAATATCTTGCCCCAGTTATTTTTATTTATGCCAAAATAATTTATCAGGTCTTTTGAGTCATAATTAAACAAAATAATTATTTATTTTATTATTAAATATCTGTTAAACTGATATTAATTGATACAATAAATGAATGACTATAATTTTAAAATATAATAAAAGAATCGATGTTTTAAATGACAATAAGCATGGAAAATATGCTAAAATATGCTAAAATTATACAATAAAGCTGCGCAAATACATCTTTAAATAACTAATCTTTTTTGCACCACAATAGGCCTATACTCCTTAAAAAACATTCCCAATTTCAGTTGTAAATGCTCAGTTGATCTATATGACACACCAATATTCTGAAAACACGGTAATTTATTTTGTAATGCACTTAATTAGCTATTTCATGTGTTTTCATAAAAAAAGTTAGATTTTTCTGTTATACGTACGATGAACGTACAAGTTCGATGAAAGTTCGGTTAGTATTTAAGCACTTACCTGTTGCACTGGGACTTTGGAAACATTTTATTTTGAAAATAGAAACCACTTAAAAGTTGAGTGATTACTACAAGGAACAAAATCAATTGTCGATTATATTTTACATCATAAACTAAATTAGAAACTATATTTACTTATGAATATCGCCTCTGTAATATAATAAAAATGATGCTAAAATATGATCAACAACATTTTTATGGTTGCATGAATATTTCATAGGATGTTAGCAGATTTATTTTGTCCATTTTTCGACACTATGGCGTCAATGTTTTTCTCGATAATGACCTCTTCTGCTTCAATCATCTAATACAACATATTATTCTACTTCGATTTTATCATCTTTATTCTTATCACTACTCTGACTTTCTTCTATCAAATCCCTTGCAAAATCAAATAAATTACTTCCCACAATACTCAGAAGAATGACTATCATTACAAAAACAATCAAAACATATAATTTATCACGTAAATATAACCTGTATAATAATAATTCTAGGAAATCTATAAATATATCCAATTCAAATTGTATTGTACTAGTGTGGTGTTTTGGAAGACATCGATATACGATGAGTCATAATCGGTAAACCAATTATTTAAGTTACTAAATAAAAAAAGGATTCTAACATAGAAATTTATTTATTTATTAATTTAATAAAATTTAATAAAATGTATTAGTTTCTATGGATTCTAAAATCTCAGTGCAACAATAACGTGACAAAATATAAGTGCAACAGGTAAGTGAACTTTCGAAACGAAATTGAAACGATCGAACTATAAAATAGTGATGTAAATAGTACTGCATGATTAAAAATACTGGTTAAAAGGCTGGTTATTACTGCAATAATTCAAGCTCGAACGTTCGTGTAAAGATCAGAACGCTAAATTTATAGTTCGAACTTTCAATTTTCAAACGATTTGCCGATCGACTTTAGAATTGTAAGTCGAACTTTAAAATTAGACATTTAGGAAAAACGACCTTAACCCTATCTTACCCGGGGGAGGGGGCGAATCAGCCCGCGCTGTTTTCTTTTTACTGACATTTTTTCTGTTATTTTGTTCCGCATCTTTTAAGACTATTTTTGTAAATTTCTGTCGAAAATTAAGATTTTTATTAAAAAAATCAATTTTTAATAAATAATATTTTTTTAACACTCACAAAAATGCTTCATTTAAAAAAAAAAAATAATTAAAGAGAAAAATGCCTAAAACACTTTAGTTTATCCACATACCAAATTCCAAAGCTCTATCTAAACAGGGAGGCGAATTATAAGGGGCGGGCCTATTCGCCCCCCCCCCCCGGTTTCTGAGTGCGTTAAATAGTTCGGATAGGATAGGGGGTTAATTACAAACATAACAGTTCAGAGTTCAGTAATATAAAACTTAAAAAGTAATTATTATAAAATTCCCTAATGAACAGATAGAATTAAAAAAATACTTACGACAAATCTTCTTTATAATTCCAAAATCGAAGCACCACACACGTCCTGCCGTAGCGTTCAAAAATACACCTAGTAAAAAGTAAACGTGTTTCAAGACTTATTACCTATATGACATTAATAGCTATTTTCACCACTAATAATCATGTTAAATTGATATTGCAGACTATTGCAATGTTATTTTGCGACGCTATCGATAAGCATATATTGTGTCTAAAAATGACCTAATTGATGTGTTACACCGACTCAAATATCATTTTTAATATAAAAATATGTTTAATAAATATTATGTATTTAATAAATATATCATATATAATTATTATATATAAAAATATTAATATAATATATAATTCATATTGTTTCTAAATATTTGCTTTTAAATACACGGGAAAATAAGCATAAGTATGATTATCACTATATATGTATTAGTTTAAGAATATATATTTAAAATATGTTTAATTAAACATAATTTTGAAAATAATTTGTAATTAGGCCCGAATGCTAAAACCTTCCTTGAGCGCTCGAGGAAGGTTTTGGCATTTGGGCCTTATTCATTAAACGATAAAATTATCTAAATATTGTATATAAAATAAAATAAAGATGCCCCAACAAATACTTTTTTTAATATTTGAAAGATACTTTCAATTGAATTTTGAAAGATTTCTAAATGAAAAAATAAACATTTATATATTTAAAAGATTATTTAAATTGTCTTTCAAATATTTCAATGCATAAAATAACATTGATATCTTTCAAATAATTCAAAGTTCGATTATCTTTGAAATCATTGAAAGACATTTGAAAGATTTATGCAAGAATTCGAATTATTTAATTTCTTTCAATTTTATCAAATTTTCGGTTCACTGGGTATTAATTGCTTATTTTATGTAATGATGATCAATGCAATAATTTCAAATTATCTGCAAACCGTATTTAGATTAACAATGCATAAAGTTGTTATAAAGAATGGTAGAATTGAAATTTAAGAGGGCCGAATATTATTATGAAATGATTAATTTTTTAATAAAGATAAATTCTCCAGATGGTACGTTTTTTTATAAATATAGACACGCTTGATAGAACATAGAATTGGAATACACATAATATTAATAATATTGTTAACTTTAATGTTTATTGAAAAACAACCGACAAAACGTAGTAGGTAGTTTGAGAAAAAAGCAAAATAATGTCAGAAATAAAATATATATAAAGCATCAACAAGTTATTTTTACATATAACAGCTCGTCAAAGTAAATCATTTAAAGCAATAATTTATTATGGTAATACGATATCGAGGTCATTAATACTTTGAGTAACAGCGACATTTCTCTATAAAAAATTAATTGGTAGTTTATTTTATAAACAAATTTGAAATTGCAATCTCACATTTAAAATCAATAATTGAGATATTAACGAACCATTCACATTTTAAACAGCTACATACTTCAAAATTTAATCTGAATATTTCGACAGCTGGTCGTGAAAATCAATATCTGTAGTTATTGTTTAAAAGATAATTGGGTGGCTTTATCAACCGGTGAGTAAGTCAGTCAGTAAGTACTGGTTTTTTGTTCATCAACCGGTAAGTAACTTAGCCAGTGGCTAGCGCTAAGTTGCGTCGCAACTTTTATAATGTAAATATTTACTTAGCGCTTACCGCTGTGTAAGTGGGCAAAATAGCTAGTGATTCTTGATTCGACTGCATCACATGCGATAAACAACCATATTTATATTTAGGGGTACAATTTTCAGTTTGCAACTATGGACGCCATCGACGATTTGCTAGACATCGATTTAAACGAGGGCAGATTTCTTCCTGAAAGGCAAAATCCTTTGGAATATTCTACCAATGACGAATTCAGAGCTCGGTACAGGTTAACAAAAGAAAAATTTACGCAATTAGCCTTTGAAATTGTCAACCACGTTCACGCCAGCGAAAAAGCATGGGACTGACAACAGAGGAAAAACTGTGTATAATTACCTTGAGATTTTTTGCCACTAACAGCATTCAGTCCTGCATTGGTGACTTTGTTCGAGTTAGTCCAGCTACCGTCAGCAATGCCATTCATGAGATCACCGACGCCATCTGCCAACTACGTGGAGAATGGATTAAGTGGTTTGATCCATTGGTTACAGTATCGGCTAGTTTTAATCAAGTCGCTGGTTTTCCTGGTGCC
>JAYRBW010061069.1:0-10509 GCA_036023295.1 Invenusta paracnida | reverse complement strand
TACAACCCTTTCTTTCTTAAACAACAACAAAAGAGAAGAGAAAGTAAAACCATCTTTCTACCTTCAGATAAAAAAGGGGGGGGGGGATGAAAAAAACTATTGATTATCCAAGTCAGTGAACTCTCAAATTACCAGGCTACCTTGCAAGAGAAAAAACTGACTTGATAAATCTGCCCGAGTGTATGTATGTATGCATACATGGCAAAGAAGTGAAGTATAATGTTCCTGCCAGCACGGATATGTCTCTCCTCTTCAATTAAACAATACGCTGCAGAAGATCCCCGTGCTCGACTCAACCAACGCCTTGTTTCCTTGACAATGTCTTGCCAAGACTATTTACTTACAATAAGTCCACGTCAGCATTTATAGCTTCATAAAAGCCAGAGATCAGCTGGTGACGTGGATACAGACAGCCGTGTATCAGAATCCCCCCCCTCCATCCATCCATCCCAGTGAGTCAATGCAACAAAGAGTTACCAAAGTTAGATTTACCTGTCTTGGATGGGGCAGCTGGCTTGGTGTTCTTACTAACAATAGAGCAACTCACTTCAATTGGTATATTATTACACTATAGTTAGTAGATACACTAAAAGACTACAGCTATAAGAGCGCAGTATTGTTTCTAAAGATTCAAATGAGCCGAAATGACTCTCGTTTGTAAAGAAACGTGATACAATCGTGCTGTAGTAAGGAAGGATTACTCACCGCGTCGTGGACGATGGCCTTTACTGCATGCTCCATCTTCTTGAGAAGTCGAAAGCTCTGAAGAATGTCGATAACTCCCACATAGCAGAGCAGACGTTCACCCTTGGTGTTCCGTCCGGGGATCCCACCGGGACTGGAAAGAATGGACAGACAGAAGCCCCCCTCAGTAACACAACTAAATAATTCAATCTCCGTAGAGAAATCAAACACACGAACACTGGTTTAATAGTCTTTGTCTAGCCGAACACTCTCGCGGTCTGTAACTATTGAAATATTTCAAATTGAACAACTAGTTTAATAAATATTATATTAATTAATGATTGGCGGAATTTAGTACAAAGAAAGTAAGGACATTTAAAAACTTGTTTTCACAACACAAAACTGATTGTTAGTTACTCACAAACTGAAGTATAACAATTTGCAAACGATGTAAAAAGACGGTATATAATTGATTTAATATATGACAGCAGGCTGCCTTCAAAATCAAGAATTTAAGACTAAAATTGTGTATTTATTAATGGAATTAAAAGTATATCGAAACATTAAAATTATCACCATTTGTTGTAAAACCAATTTATAATAAACCGGTTTAGGAGTTACAATAAATTATACACTCCTAATAATCACTCCTTAATTATTATATAAATGGCCAGCTTCCTAAATCCCACATTATGTACATACACGGTATATAGCTGTACTATTGGGCATTTGTCCACTGCCAAGAATGTCCCCTTCTGCTCTTACGTCCCATTAGAAATCAACTGTCACTATAGCGAGCTCGGCGGGCCTTCCAAAGCTCTTGTTCTCAATTAGGCTGAGCATTGTCTGTTCATCTAGACAAGACATCTCTTCCCCTACGTTCCCTTACACGAGCAAGAGCCCTATCTGACAACAAAGTCTTCTAATTAGTAAAGTAGACAAGAGTCTTCGTGTTAGATCAAGTAACCAGCAACTCAGCTCTTCCTATTCCAGTATTAATCCCTCAAACGCTTCAAGGTAAGCCCCCTCCCCCCTCCACAATGACACGACGTTGTACAAAGGCAGTCTTTCTTTCTGGAATGGACTTGTCTAAAGTATAACGTCATTGATATATTTATTATGACCTGTTATACTGTACATTAGCATTCTGTTGAAAATGGCGGCACCATAATATGATACGAAGAAGTTTGCGGTCAAATATTGGCAATTTAAAAAACATCAATATTTGGGTTTGATTTCAATGTTTTAAGGTCATCGTGTTGCTTAGTTACCAAGATATAGAGTTCTCTTCAAAACAGGTACCACTTTGTCGTTCTCTCTACAGTTTAACACAGACTCTGACAGAGTCGCCTTTCAAATGACAGAGGAAGACATTCCACTTTGACTTCATAAGTTTTCTCTAACTGTTATAAATATAATAGACATAGTTCTTTTTACATCTAAGACCTTTAAGAGATTAATTGTCAAATAATTTCCTTCTAGCCAAAAGCTTAACAACACAAAGCTTTATAATAAAAATATAAACATGAAAAGGAACAAGAAACCAACTAAAAAGCAACAGCGAAGAATGGAATAATCCTACTCTTGAATACCTATATTATAACCCACTATATAGCTTGAAATAGACCCTATTTCGCTACAAAAATTGTACTGTCATATGTGCTGCGATTCAATTCAATTAGAGAGAGAGAGAGAGAGACTGAGACAGGCCTTATAGTCTAATCTGCCTATCTCAACTTGAATTCTGGGAATGCGCATGCATGCGACGGATGGTGAAGGGACGCAGGTCGCCGAGCCTCTAATTAACGTTCACTAATGACAATAACACGGGCTGGTTGACCCATAGCTCTCTCTCTCTCTTCATGTCTCTCAGGGAATCTCTTACGTTACCTGCCAAACTGTAAAATAGATATCGAACGTAATTCCTTCCCTACTATCTTCAATTTACTCCAAGGCTTCCGAGGAGAGTCACACACTACAGAGAAGCGAGGGGAGGAATATTCTATTATTTAGTGTGTATTCACATTTTCCTCTTCAAGGGATAATTCGGCTTCTTGTGCCGCCACTAATATTATGATGAAATAATAGGAAAGTATGCGCCGTATATAATATATATGATTAAGTCGCACGTATAATAATAATATTATTGGGATAGATGAAGACGAATTTTGCGGAGGAATAAAAGTATATACATACACACTTTTGAGTTCAATTAAAATTACCCTTTCTTTGAAGATTGTCATAATATACAAAGCTACTGAACCGAAGCAAACAATTAGAAAGAAAACGAGGAGATCTTAATATGTTTACAAACGGGGTAAAGCGAGTGTTGAAACAATGGAAACAATACTGTATTTCTCTTCTTTTTTATCAGTTAACAACACCTAAATACAATAACGTTTTATTTTTCAGTATTTTACGGACACGCTACAAGCAAGAGAGTAATGACATACACAGTTAAAGTATAAACAAACTAGGAAACGGAAATAAATCCATAATTTTCAGTTATGTGAAATATACTTTAAGAACGAAACAATTGCGCGAAAACAATACCCGCAACATGCCATCTATGATTATAATCAATAAAAAACGAACCGAAGACTGAGAGAAAAACCCGATTGGATGAAACTAAAGAGCCAATGAGGTGCGAGTACTCACGGAATCTGTTCGGCTTCGTCAGATTCCAGTTCGACAGGCTCCGAGGAGGCCTGAATGGACTCCATGGCGGTGGAGAAGGCGGCAATCCTCTTCACCGAGCGCCCACGACTCGAGCCCCGCGACAGGGCCACAGCACCGCCGTCCGAGTCACCGCCCTCTAATGTTGTCGTCGTGCCCTCGGACACTGCGCCCCAAGTAGACATGTAATGCTTAGAAAGAGTTGAAGTTGCAAATACGAGGGCAGAAAATAGAGCAAAAAGATACATAAAGAAACACAACGTGTTTTTATCTCGGACCGAATATATAAAAAAAGTAGTCCGTAATGTCTTAAGCATATCATATACTTCAAAACAAAAGGCTACATCTCAGTAACCATGGTTACCAAGTCACTTTCGTTAATTTCGGCCGTAGAGACTTATGTGACACACTATATTCTACTGATATGTATGCATAACAACAAAAATACGAGATTGGGCTGTTGTTGAAAGAGAGAAATCTGAAGCCAGAGACGGCGGGCGGGAAGCATTCTCACCGATTCCCGAGCTGGGCCGACCCCCCTTGCCTCCGGGTGATGTGGGGGTGGTGGGAGTCGAGGAGGGGAGAGGAGCGGAAAGATGCTGACGTTCACCAGAGGCTTTCACAGTCTCCCCCATTCCGGATCCCTGTGAGGGCCTCAGTATCGGTCGTTTCGTGGGCTCATCTTCCTGTGTGGGGCAGGGCCGAGAAGATACAGGGGGCGGGTTAGGAGAGGCAGGAGCTGCCGCATAGAAAGCAGTCATCTAACAATATCCAGTCAATTTCCTTAAAATGGTTTCGCTATATGCAAAACAAGTAAAGAGGATTTTGTTGAAAAATCGAAAATAAAGAAAATTAACCTAACTAGCGTCCAAGTTTGTAAAACACATGACAACATATTTGTTCACATTTGGAAGATTCGTCACTCCTAATAATTATGTATCAATTCAGTGTGGTGATTCTTTTTATTATAGTTGCTAACAGTAGAACTTCATAACGTATAAAAACAGATTAAAAATAACGAGAGAGTATAATATATAGAGTACAACACGCAGACTACTTTTCACAGAAAACATTGAAATTTATGGTGCAAATAATGGAATAATCAAATTCATGCCCACTAAAGCTTAACAATAGCAGCTGTCATATGTATTATAACAGTAACATTGCTATCTTTTATCAAGCAATGATTCATACAACTAAATTGTAACTTATTCAGAAGTTACAAATTTTCCTATAATCGGCAAAGGTTTGGAAATAATCTCATACCTATAGTATACAGTATGTCAGAGAAGTTCCAACATAGACATACATCTCGGTAACCACGAAACCAATGACCCTGAACCTTCGGAAGCGCCAGAGGCTTCAATGTGGCAGTTTTTTGTATAGTTTTTATAGCAATATTAAGATGGGATATTAAAAAATCAAACTGCGAATAATACTGACTTCAAATATGGATATACCAAGTCGTATGATATGACATAACTACCACAAATATCCCGATAGTCCATAATGGCCCCCGAAGTGATTCCAGTTCCAAGGTCATTGGATGCTCAGTTAGCCAGGTATAGACGCTTGAAGTGTACATTCTATATTTTGTATACTTCCTATTTTATGTAAAACTTCTGTTATTTTTCTGTGTCGTATAAGATATACTGCATGCATTATTAAATAGTTAAATCATTAAAAGTGGCATTTAGTGTCTAAATATCGATGTAATAAAAGGTGTAAAGAAAGCCCCGGTTGCATAATAACATTTCAGCTAAACTATTTATGCAAAGTTGACGTAAATATAAACTTAGTTAAAACAACAACAATAATAATAACACAACAACAAGTTAAATCAGAACGTGATAAATGAATCCTCGACAAGAGCTAACTTGACAAAAACAAGAAGACGACACATAACATGCAATAACAAATTATCTCTAAAACTCTAGGCAGTGCCAATTTGTTTCCTTATGTACCTCTACTCATAATACAGGCCAACGCGCAAGCTTCCTGTGATCAATAAACCCCAGTACGGAGGCAGTTCGATTCTTCACGGATCAATACGCGTCTCCCCTTACTCCTTTAGTTTTTTTTGTGAATGAATCCACTCCTTTATCAGCTCACACCCTCACCAACCCAGCCTAAGTTCTCTTGCGCTAAAAGTCAGCCGTGTTATACAATCACACTTAGAGAGAGAGAGAGAGAGAGAGTGAAAGAAAACATGGCCTTGTTTTAGGCACGTTGGCTATACTTTTAGATAGATTTTATTTAAAGATATTTGTTTAACTGTATAAACAGAAGAGGTAGCCTGCTTAAAATAGACTCGTTGCAATCCAAAGTGGGATGTTTAGTTATAAATTCAACTACCGTGAGTTAATGAACTCTCTTACTAAATATTAATGCATAATTTTCCTACAACTCAAATGAATTTCTTCATTACTTTATATTTTAGCTTCACTATTGTGATACACCACTGTCGTGGACTACTGCTACGAAGAACTCGAATTATGGCGTAAAAACTGTTTTTATTTCATTTCAGCGACAATAATTATTTATATTTTCTTAAAATAGTTGTAACGTTCTTTAAATAACGAAATTTACTATAGCGTTTAACGATGTAAGCCTATCAATGTATATTACAATAGACATGGTTTAGGCTGCAATTCTAGATCAAAATTGATCCCCATGATTCATCGCCTTGAACACAGCCTTTTATTTGAATCAACCAAGGCATTGTTTTCTCTCTTCCCTTGGTAACTCCGCCTCTCTCTCTCTCTCTCTCCAATCTGGCAGACACTGGGAGAAAATAAAACACAGACAGAGTGTCTGTCTGTCTTCATGGTGTGATTCAGGTCGGAAGCTATCTCCACTAGACGGCCGATGAGATAACGACTGTTTAGCCGAATAAATTCATGCCAATTATTGTAGACAGAGAGAGAGAGAGGGTTTAAAGAAACCACTGAATGAATTGAACGCAACACTGAAAGTTGGAATCATATATTATCCAGGGACGCTGGCTCACAATCCCCCAATTTAAGATCATAATGAGCATGCAGACTATTTTTCGATCATAGAACATTATAGTTGGGTATTAATTGTTATCTAATTGTTTACGAGGCTGTTTTACCGCACATAACCTACAATAATTAATACTGTCCCTAAAAGTACATTAAAGGCCATTTATTCAATTTCAGAGAATAAAATATAAGCTGCTCTGTGTTTTTCTGACAAAATGGCGGCCAGTAAAATAATAAATAACAACTGCCTACTTAACGTCGAAGCCAACGTGCTTGTCAACTTTTCTTTCAGACAAACTGTGTAGCGAAAGAGAAGATGGTGAGTTATTTGTGTGTCATCATATCATAATACGCAGTCAGTCACACACACACCACCTTGCCTCCATGAAGGGGGGGGTGGGTTATTCAGGTAGCCCAATTATCCCCTCTCACCGGCCATGGAGATGCAGTTAGGAAAGAATAAAGAATTCAAGAACTATAGGGAACTATTCTCAGCTTAGATTACTCAGTGAAGTGATGTGATCGATACTGTTTGGGTGTGGGTGAAAGTGAATTAGTCGGCCGCACTGCCAAGTTGAGCGGAGAGCTGACGGCAGAACTCAAACTGATGTTATCCCCAGACTGGACTCAACGTGCCTAAATCCCTTGCCTGTTAGTTATTCTCGTTAGACTATAATATATACTATATAGACAATCTTGAGAGAGGATCTCTGCACAGTCAAGCACAAGTTAACCGGTATATTCCACGACTGTGTCTAGAAAGTGCTACCTGCCTATATTAGCGCCAATCAATACAGCGTTAGCGACGGAACCAAACATTACTAAACGCCACCAGGAAAGATCCGAATATGTTTCTTCACAATAAACAATACGTGAATTTGGTGATAATAGAGTTCCCAAAGAACCCACGTGCCATAATTTTAATTCTATAGGGCAATCAAGCTATAAATTTTCAACAATAAACGATAACAGAATAAAATAAACCACTCATTGTTCTGTGCCTCACAGGTTACATATATTACAAATAAGTTGTAACAATATCTGCAGTAAGTCCCGTCAATGAATTCCTACGACTGAAACTGATAAAAGATTTAGTTGACATAGAATAGAAATGACCGTATCTTGGTGGCTTAAGCAACCGATGTCTTTGGAACTTTGGAGTCGCCATGAGTCAGGGGCAACGGTTGCCTAGTTACTGGAATAGATACTTTCTATTCTATGCAAAACTTTCGCTAATTTGTCAGAGAACCCTACAATGGGACATACAGTGGCATAAACATACTTGGAATAACAGGTTATTGTAAGATTACACATTAATGTTTCCTACAAGAGTTTTCATCAATGATACATAATTAGTACAACACCCACATCAAATATCTCCTAAAATCTGGCTGGCAGAGACAGATAGAGCGACGACGAATGAGGAACATTATTACACCACCACCAGATTTCAGTTCATTCGGATAAGTCTTCTTTGGTGTTGTGACTTTTGAAATTGATTCTGTTCTGGAGTTAACTTACCCGTTCCTTTTTGGCGATATCAAGGTTGTGAATACCGAGCAGAAGGGAGTAATCCATGATACGAAAGGACTCCAACACCTGGGCAAGAAGAGATAAGAAAGTAAAAATAATACGAATAAAAAAATAGAAAGGCATCGGTGGTAATCAAAGACAGTATATTTGACAGTTCTTAGAACATAGAAATTCAGGGAAGCTTCACCGAGCATAGAAAGCATACACTTCAAACGACTGTATATCGGTAACCAAGCAACCAGGGCCTGGAAAATTGACTCAAAATGCCCAAGAACTTCCCAAATGCGCTCCAACCAAACGCTTCTTAAGTTCAAGGGCATAGGTTGCTTAGCTACCAAGATATGGCCGTTTGAAGATTATACCTTCTATTCGATGTAAAGGAAACGATAATGCCCTTGTCACAGGAACTTATGGGACAAGTAGTAATTAGGAAGCAGCACACCACCAAATTTATTGCAAATGAGGATTAGAAAGCACATTTACGTACACACTGTCTAAAAACAAGTTGTAGCTAAATTAGAGGGTGACCACGTTCTTCACTTAATAAAATTCTAGCATATTTCCCGTATATTCATGTGTATAAAAACGAATTTATGTTATATTATATTAACTGTAATTACTGTAGAAATATAAGTATACAAGAAGTTAGAGTGGCATTCACAAGCAAGTGACATTCACTGAAAATAAAAATGAGAAAATCAGTGAATAAATTAAATATCAATCTTTATTCTTGGAGAATTCTGAAAGCAGAATGCCAGGTGCGTAAGCACAGAAGAATACACAAAATAAATTCCCGTATATCTTTAGAAAATTTCTGTAAACTACCAGAAATTTCTGTATATTCACAAGACATTCTAAAATTCCTGTATATTCTCAAGACATTCTAAAATTCCCGTATATTCTCAAGACATTCTAAAATTCCCGTATTCCCAAGACATTCTAAAATTCCCCTATATTCCAAAGACATTCTAAAATTCCTGTATATTCACAAGACATTCAAAAATTCCCGTATATTCTCAAGACATTCTAAAATTCCTGTATATTCTCAAGACATTCTAAAAATCCCATATTCTCAAGACATTCTAAAATTCCCGTATTCCCAAGACATTCTAAAATTCCCGTATTCCCAAGACATTCTAAAATTCCCCTATATTCCAAAGACATTCTAAAATTCCCGTATTCAAAAGACATTCTAAAATTCCTGTATATTCACAAAACATTCTAAAATTCCAGTATATTCTCAAGACATTCTAAAATTCCTGCATATTCCCAAGACATTCTAAAATTCCAGTATATTCTCAAGACATTCTAAAATTCCAGTATATTCCCAAGACATTCTAAAATTCCTGCATATTCCCAAGACATTCTAAAATTCCTGCATATTCCCAAGACATTCTAAAATTCCAGTATATTACCAAGACATTCTAAAATTCCAGTATATTCACAAGACATTCTAAAATTCGAGTATATTCCCAAGACATTCTAAAATTCCTGTATATTCCCAAGACATTCTAAAATTCCTGCATATTCCCAAGACATTCTAAAATTCCTGTATACGTGGCCACCCTAAAAGATTATAAACAAACTGCAAACAAGTGAACCGGCGCAGTTAACTGCAGTAGTGGAAGATTTATGGTGGTATTTATAAGAGTTAAGTACTGAGCTGCTGAAGAGACATAACACGGTTCGCCACATTTTTGAAATCCGTAATTTATCTGTACAGAGATTACAGATTTTCAAAAGCTGCTTGTGAACCCCGTATGCGTCTAATATAAAAAACCTCAATATGATGTGTGTTCTACAAATAAACCCGAAACAATGTTACTCTGTTTTGGGCCTCTTTAGGGCGTTTCTTTATTATCATCTGTTTTACCTGTCACATGTTCTTCTGCTCACAAAATGATTTGACATACACAGGCCCTGTAAACACAATCAAATGCAGCTTCACCCACTGCTTCCGCTTTCTGTGAACACGGTTAGTCAGTTAGGCTGCACAAATCCTTTAATAAGCTAGAAAATGGTCTATCCATAGGTGTCCGGGGCATTTCCGTTGTCCATAGGTTAAGTGTCGAGTCCGTTGAAAACTACCGGCCTTTTGTGAACAGGTGTAATAAGGTTGAAACAAGGCTGTCTATACTTCAAGTAGCATATACGGTAGCTGTATGGAATCACAAATAAAAAGTTCTTTTTTGTAATTAAACTAATAAAAAAGTTTTTATTAAAACAAAAACAAAACCAGTGAAAAACAATGATAATTCTAAATTAATCGTATTATTATCCAATTAATTATTCTTATAGGTAGGCCAATCTATCAATCTCTCTGATAAAAAAGCTTATTAATCTTAAACGAAATCTTTGCGACAGGTCACGAATTAGTGAACAAATCCTTTAATTAGGCGCAAATAAGGCCAAAGCAGTGCAAAAACCCTTTCTTAAGACAAAGCGAAGAGCTTAAGGACTTACCCGACAGTCACGTTCAATCGTTTTGCTCAGCGCGTCGTACGTCTCCATTTCCAATTGGATTCCTGCCGCATGGATATCTCTGTAGGAAATGAGAGGAGAGGAGAGGAGAGGAGAGGAGAGAAGAGGAGAGAAGAGGAGAGGAGAGGAG
>JAYRBW010061068.1:0-10509 GCA_036023295.1 Invenusta paracnida | reverse complement strand
GAGAGGGGAGAGGGGAGAGGGGAGAGGGGAGAGGGAAGAGGGGAGAGGGGAGAGGGGAGAGGGGGTGAGGGGGAAAAGGGGAAGAGAGGGGTCTCATAAAGGCTTCCAATAATTTTGAAACTTTGAATGTAGTTAAACAAAGAAGTCTTCTAATATATTCTATTGAAAAAAAAATTATTATTATTTAAAACATAATAATTTTCATTTTTTTATTTCTTACAAAAAATATTATTTTCATTGTACTTTTGGATATATTACACGAAATTAATCAGTACTCGAATTTAAGAATTATCACGAAGAAAAATACCGTTTCTGCATTAAAATGCGTAGTCGAACGAGCAAATGACAACAAAATCAGAGTACCCTACAGTAATTAAAACTAATCATGAATTCAAATCAAATGATTTAATTGGATTTTGATGTAGTAATTAGCAACGGGCCTCATTTAAGTGCACGCGTGTTCTGCCCTTTTTGGAGTTAACTCTTTGTCCCTCTGTCAATATTGTTCTCACGACACGTATACCTTATGTAGAACGTCTTGAAGCATTTATTGGGCCACTGTAAGAATTGTATACACATTGCTATACTAAGAGCTGTCATCTTGAGTGAAATTCTCTCCATAAACATCGCAGGATAAACTATACATAACCCATACATTGTTAATTGAAATAATTTCTTAGGTTTGAAAGTATATATTTATTTAAAATCAGCCTTTCTATCTGGGTTGACTGTGTAAAAGGTATCATCACTGTCAAGTTGTAAGGAAAGTTTTTTTTTCTTTAAAAAACGAAAAACCACCAAGATAGAAGAGATAATGATATACAAGAAAATTGAGTGACAAAAAATGTCCTTTGGATAATTTGCATGTTTCCAATCGTATTTCATTGCCAAGTTAACTCAAAATATTTATACTTCGCAATGAAAGCTTAAAATATTGGCACTTCCTTTATACATAAGTACTTTATGCAGGAATTCGTTTTTTGACGACAACGAATATTGACATTACAACAATTCTCTGGAATTCATGATTTAAATACTCTAGAATGTCAATCAGATGCACTGATCTTGAGTGATGTCGTCTAGATGATAGAGCAGAATATTCTTCAATCGTAGATTACACGAGTAAAATGTGCAATTGTATATATATATACTTATAAAATCGTTAATTAATTGAATTAATTCTGAAACCAATTTAATAAATTCAATTATCTCTGTTGTAAATGTAAGAATATTAATTGTAAGAAAAGTTTAAACATATTGCTAACCCTTTGCTAAACACATAATATATAGATTGTACATCTGACTTTTTTATTTCAGCATCTTGTATCCACCTCTTATCTGTCCATTTAAGAATAATTTTTCTGTCTATTTGTGATGTATATGTTTGTCAGAAATCAACGCAGCTAAATATACAGATTTTCTCATCCATTTTATCTCAAGGGATATCTGATACTAAAAATCTATATGTTCTCATATTAATATACTTAAATAATTAACATTTATATATTGACCCGAGGGTGAAGTGATCCAGCGGATATAGAGCACTTGCTTACCATGCGGAAGGCTCAGGGTTCGAACATCAGTTCGGATTCACGACCTCCTGTCCACCCAGCAGTACTGGGAACCTATAGGTGAGCAAATACTGGAAAAGTTAAATGCAGCGAGTTGCCCACCCTACCTCCCTATGCTGTAATGGCTCAGGATAAAATCTCGTCTAACAGACGCTTCCCCGAAGTACATATTATTAGCCTCAGTCTGAACTGGAGACATCTTGACAATTTATAGCAGCAATTAACGTTTATTTGTATATATATTATACATTTGAAACATTTGAAAGTATACCGTGGTTCGAGTTATCTATTTAGATTAATATTGTTATAGAAATATATACACACATGTATATTACTGCCAAAACGGTTTCCGAAGGTAAGCAGTATAGATATCAATAACAGTTTGATATAAAAGGTCGCTTTACATTATCACACTTTTATATTTAAGTGTAAAAGATATTTTTATTGTGACACACTGGGCATTTCGTTACATTACCCCCCTTTTGCACGAACGAATAACACAGACAGTTGTCTATAAAATACATTTATAAAGTAATCTGGGATTTTCTTAAAAATGATATACATACCTATTAATGTTCTTTTTTCATTATCCAACAATGCCAATCTTGTCTACTTAACTTAAATTTTCATTCATATATTTTTATATATATACGATCATATTACTTTTGAATAATACGTAATGAATTGCGTCTTTTTATTAGTAAGAATATATTTGCGGTAGGTAAGTATACGTATAATGTGTCAATATATATATCGAGAACTTTGGAATGCGAGCGGTAAACTTCCATTATTTTAATTGCGTTCTTTAGTTAAACTACTTCGTTTTCAACCAATTTATATTAGAAGCATTAAGTATTAATTTCCAAGTTTGCATTGTAGAGAATATTATAAATTATTATTTATGAGCGTTTTTCAAAAGTAGAATCATTAGCAATTCCAATGTCAATCTTTGGTAATCGTTCATTCCAAAAGTTTTTATTATTTGGCGTTATACTATATAGGTTACATATCGATTCCCGACTCGCCTCTGCCTCTGTGTTCAAATTGAAGCGTGAAAATAGTTTAGAATTTACAAATGAAATATTTACAATGAAATGGTTAGTTTGAGTTTTAAGGAAAATGATTTCCATGAATTATATTTACTTTTTTCGTGTATGCGTGTATTGTATTATCGATTCATCTAAAATATTAAGTTTATTTCGAGTTGCTATATAAGATATGACTTTCGTTTTGATGCTTCATTTTGAATTAGAGTCCGACAAGAGAGTCGTTCATTCCAAACGTTGAATATGTTTCCCGGCTAAAAGAGTTTCTCAATGCATCCATTTTTGGAAAACGCTTTATGTATATCAAAAGCATTGCAATTTCTCCTATAGAAATAATTCAGATAGTGGTTTATTAAATAGAAAACAGCGTTTATATACAGCTATCTACATAACGACAACGACTTTTTCAAGAACATCATGGAAGGCAGAATAGTACGGCAGAAGACCAAATGTGGACCAAGAAATTGAATGCTGGATTCTCTGATTGGACAGAGCACCAGATTCAAATATCAAGACGCTAGCAAAGGACAGGAAAACTTGGAAAAAGTGGCAGCGCTCTCATGAATGACAAAGCGCTAATAATAATTGTCATTCTGAACCAACGTTGCCAAAAGACAGTGCAATAAACTTTCAGATTCATCAATGCATCTATAAATGTACTTAAAATATAACGATGAAATATTAAAGTATGCCACTAACCAGATGCAACTAAGTCTAATATAAGCAATTGAACATACACTAGTGAAGAAAGATCAGATTAATGATACTCTGGTAAAACGTAAGAGGAGCTGCAATTTCATAAATTAGAACCATTTATGTGAAAAGATTCTTTAATCGATGAATCTACATTTTTTACATTTAGCAGTATCCGAAATAGAAAACACGTAATGTAATTGCGCAGAAAGCATGGTGGATTGTAAGAGAAATGATTGTGAATCAAAACGGTCCCTCTTACTACAGGTACCTCATGTACCTCATGTACCTCATCCATGACCAGAGGCAGGAACCATCACTAACGAAGTTCTACTCACGACTAATAATTAACCAACTGTGTTCCCTGCTTGCTACGTTAACTTACGTTATTTTCTGTAGTATAAATAATACGTTATTAAAATTATTATCCGAGTGTTTAAAATATAAATATTTTGTCAATAATAATGTTATAAAGTTTGTATTTTCTGTATAGGTATAATAATTTTAATAAATAAATATTTATTATAGTAAATCGCCCCTTTTTGGGGGTACCATTAACATTTTATCAATTATTTATTCAGTTTTAGATATTTTATCGACTAGTTTTCTTCACTATTGGATTTTACCTCTTCAATAAAAAAGTATTATGCTATTTACATGAGACATATTATGAGCTATATGCAAGTAATGATTACATATTGAATATATACACAATTAAAAATATTGAATTATAAATAATTTATCTACAAGTACTGCTATTAAAAAAAATCAATCATATACTGTTCTTTATTTACTGTATTTATTTTGAAAAATAATCTGAAAAATTACAAATATAGTCATTTAGAGAATTTGAACTGCAATTACTTATAAAAGCTCTAAAATTTACTAAACATATTATTCAATTAACAAGTTGTGTATTACATTTTCAATAATCATATCAAAATCCATGTTTAGAAAAGTATATTTTATGGAATAAGAGAAAATGAATCATTATTACCATACTTCTTATAAATAATGTTAAAAATACTTTTATACCGCGATTGGATATTGATTAAATAAATCATTAAAAAGTCAAGCTTAATTAGGAAAATAGGTTATCTCTCTGTCCATTATCGCTACTATTAATGTGATGATGCACTCTTTATAAGCTGCTGGTTTGTGTTTCATTAAGTTCATTTTTGCGCCAGGATATTTTGTTGCATTAAGTAAATTATTTAAGCGCTTATTTTTGCATTTGTTTCCGCCTATATCGGCGTTACTGACACCGGGACATAAAAGGAGAAATGCTTGATGCCACTAATAATTCACTAAAGCCGCTTGCAAGAATATGTTTGTAAGTATATTGTTGTATTGTAGTATCCGACAGACTATGTATGTACATATAAATTCAAAAAGCTACTCTATTGAATATTTAATTAATGCGGGCTAGATTTCTCTTAAATTGTATTAATTGGGGACTGTATCAACTGTAGACATTGAAAGCGTGATGCAATTTAAAAAAAAAAATAAGAATGTCATTATATACACACTATTCATTTAAATATTGCAAATATATGAGGTATATAATTTAAAAGAATGTTCTTTTAAAATGATGTGCTTTAGGATTTAAAAAAATCTCTAACACGAAATGCAGTGTGTTTTGCAATTTTTAGTCAATACTATATCTAATACTAGAAATAGTTAATTTATATTATAACGTAATAACATCTACCTACCTTTTTACTAACATTTTGAAGCTATTACAATCCCACGAATTATATTTACAATGCTTGTATTCCCTTCAAAGCTTTTTATGGGTCTACCAATAGAAATATATATAAACCTCTAGAACAGAAATTTTGTTTAAAACGCGGCACCAACAAGCACTGCTACAGAGGGCAAAATATCTCTTTTTAACATTTGATGGATAGGAAAGATCTCCTAAAAACTCGCGATAGCTCGATTATGCGGGCAGCTATTGAAAAAAGGCTTTCACTGCTTAAATCTGCAGAGCATTTTACGGGTAAAGTCTTGATAATGTCCCCATAAGATATGTTTGGATCAGGTAGCATTTCTGATTTAAAAATGTTCCTTAATATATCTCGCCTATACCTATAAGCGCTGTTTTGAAGCAATCAAAAACAATGCTGTTCCCGCATTGAGTTTACAATGAGAATGCTGTTGTACAACACAACAGTTTGCGCTATAATTTAAATCGTTTGGTGCAGCATATCTACATTACGGAGAATTTCTCTTCTAGTTGTTGTTGTTTCATTTCTATGGATTCAAGTTAATTTTAAAACCTTTTATTGATGTTGTTCTGAATATCCTATTCCATATTTGAAAGATCTTTAAAATTTTAAAATTTAAATATCAAGAAAAACTATTGCAAGTTGATTATCCATGATAAACATTTTTGGAATAAGCAAAATATCAAAAGTGAAAAATGGAAAATCGTATTTAAAAATCCAAACTTTTTTCTTAAATACATTTATTAATGGTGAATTATTTTAAATAAAACGGTAAATACTTTTCAAGTTATTTTCTTTTAATTTGTTTGGAAGAAACTGGTTTATTGGATACGAATACAATTTTAACATGTATAGATTATTATTACATACTTCTGTGCAATCATACAAACATAAAAAACGTTAACGTTTATAAAATTAAATTCTGCATTTCTGAAAGACTAGTTATTTACGGCTTTTAATTACTTATAACGTTTAATTTTAGGTTTATGAATAATTAATACACAAGAAATAATAATGAGAAGAATGTTATTTTATTAACAGGAATTTTGTTCTAGCAATATAGAAATAAAATCTTTCGCATGACACAAAAGCGCTACAAACTGGTATTTCTCTTTTTACATAAAAAATACAATTTTCTAAATTATAAACATACAAACCATTTTCCTTGAATAGGGTTTCTTTATTAATTACTTTAGAGGGAAATATTCTATCTATAAATTTTTTAAATAATAGAAAGAAGGCGTGGAAAATAATTCAGCTTATTTTTAATTATATTATCTGTACCCATGCACCATTGTGCTTTTTAAGTCAATTCAAGATGATTTTCTTTGTATTTTTTTTAGTAACATTGTATTTCATATATCAGTGTATATATGCACTACAATATTAATGAATAATTATTCTATACATTATGTGCTTCGAGCTAACAATATTTTCTAAAGCACGTCTTCTACTGGCATAATACAGGTTATCTTAAATAAAGTACTCATGCGATTATACCTTTATCATGCATTGCAAACGATACACAGTTGTTTTAGTTATGTCGTTATTATATATAAAAAAGGTCAATATTTGTGTCGTAATAAAAATATGTCTACGAGTATATATATATAAACACATTTAATATTATGGAAAGAAAAATACTGAATAATAAGTTTCAATGCATTGTTTAAAATATGAGAGCACGTTGAGTGGTTATTACTATTACATGTAATATATACGTTTAAAATTAAATTTCTCAAGCCTTGTTATATATTTTAAATTACGTAAACAATAAAATTCAAATAGCTACTCTATTGAATATTTAATTAATGCGGGCTAGATTTCTCTTAAATTGTATCAATTGGGGACTGTATCAACTGTAGACATTGAAAGCGTTACATTGAAAATATTACAGTTCCGATGATGCGTAAATATTACAAATATTTAATTTTAAGGTCAAACAAACTAATTACATACAAATATTTAAGCAAAGTTCTTCCTTTAATAATATAGACCAAAGGGCAAATGGCGATAAATACAATTAACCCGTTTACAATTAAAGTACCAAGCAACACAGTTGCCTTCTAAATGCTATCCAGAAACAAATTATGTATATCGTTAAAATTCTACAAGATAAAATTACTTTTAAAAACTTGGATAATAAAAGCGACTTAATTTTGCTTTTTTTAAATTGGCAGGTTATTATGATTTAAGCAGGGTAGCTGGTAGATACATTACGCGAATGTACTTATATACACAACTTCACAAAGTAGAGAGCATCTTGTCCCTGTGGGAGCCATAAAAGCACCAATCAGTGTGAATGGCAGGGCGGAGCTGGGATTAACGATGAAAATATATTTGACCAACTGTTGAACCTTAGCTTACGTACACCACAACTCCCTATCTTGGGGTTTAACTTACACCACAATACTGAGAAAACATCAATAAGCGAACCATTTATGAATTCCTTGCATTCGAAAATAAAAGTTTCACTCTATTTTTAGAGCGATTATCTACCTACCTGTAAGTCGACATAATAAATTCAAAATGCCCTGACTGAACTATGCCTATACACCGGTCATTATTAGAGCCGTTTAAGGTATAGAATATATATATGTCTACGATTGGATGATGATAGCACAAACGCTAATTACTACATTTAGTCCAGTAATTTAAGGCAAAGTAAATTCATGAGAGTTAAATGTGTTCATAAGTCTGTGCCATTAAAATCTTACACCCTTTGCACTGCGCAATATACGTACATGTCATTGGATGTTTTCTCTTCACCATTTAAAATATAGATTTTAATAGAGACGTTTAAGCAGGACTAGGTTTATTTTGTAAATATATTATGTTTTTACTAATGAACACACATATATATACGTATGGAAACTTTTTATGTTGAATAAGTTTTGCATTTGCAATAACTTTTGTTTTTGTTTTAAGCTGTAGTCAGTTTCCGCTTGGTGAACTAATTATAGCTACCCAGTGCAGCGCCGGATTACAGCTGTATTAGTAGGGACATTAGTGCTTCATAAATCTTTATTATCAACATAATGAAGACAGATTCTTTGAAGCAATGATCAACTAATCAATACGTGCTGGAGTGTGCGTATTCAAATTTTAGTAATTTTAAACCTAGCTTTTTGAAGATTAAAAAAATGCGTGCACAATCTGTAAACACATTTGCAAATACCTGTGCACCTCAAAAACTTATTTTTAAACTTGTAATAGCTGCAATAATTTGCATTTGTCCATTGTATACAAATAGGAATCTAAAATATATGTATTTTATATCATATTGGGGGATTGAGAATTTTTTTACACATAAAATATAAAGAAAACCCTTTGAATGTAAAAAGTTTCGTATTATATAAAATGAAATTATGTGTTTGACAACTATGTATTTTTTATTTTATGTTGAAAACTTGTTTTTAAGTTATAGTTATTATTAAAATTAATTTTCAATAATTCTCAAACGGATACTAACAACCTTTAGAATCGTTGATTAAATTTATTAATAATGAAATTTATTAAAAAACACTATTTTATATGTAAGAATTAAATCACAACATAACGTATTTTAATTTCATCGAAAAGTAACAATTTCCTGTCATTTAGAGAAAACATCTATAAATCAATTTGTATATGTATAGTTGAAAAAACAATTATCCTTTTACATTTATGACTATCCCATAATAATACTTAACTCCATTTTGCAATTGATTGAAAGAGATTTGACGCCAAGAATGACCTCCATTTTATTTTAATAAGAATAAACAGACACCCTCAATATAAGTGCACAAATAAAATACGAAATAAATTTTGTTGAGAAACTAACTATTCCGAGGACTTTTTACTTTAAGTGAATATAATTAACTTCGACACACTTAGAGTCATTTTACTCTGCCATTCGAAAGGTCCAAATAAATATAAAAGGCGGAAACGAAGCATAACGTTATTTACTATATATATAAATATACAAAAGTGCGGTTTGTTCTCATGGGAACAAAATGTTATCCTGAAATCCAATCTAACCGCGCATCAGTAATTATTTATGAAATAAAGCATGAATAAGGAAAAAGTTGTGGAAATGCCTCCCGTTGAGGTAATTAATACAATTTACTACATTGCCCAATCCAATCATCACTTGAATATATACAGGCAACTAAATTAGGCCGTGCGCGGGAGCACGAGTGAATGAATCTAGCTTCCCCTTCGGACCAAACCGGAACGAGGTGGCTCAAGATCGTGAATAAAAAGAGTTGGGATGGAAATCCAGCGGCGGAATCTGTCCAATTTACAAAATATTCTGATCGGATAAATCGGCAATCTCGTCCATCCACATGGAGTTCATACGCGTGGTCAAGGCTATAGAACAGGCTACCTACCAATATCCAAATATGTATATCTGGTCCCGTCAAAACGAATTATGCTAATCGGGTTTTACCCTTCCTGAAGTTCAGTAAGCAAGTATTGCATTTGACAGTTTGTTCTGGTCCCGCTAGAACTAAGTTTCTCTTTCTTTCTCTATAATGTACAGCAAGCGAGCGCATATCAAACGGATTCTTTTTCAATTAAAGCCTGCTGGATTTCAAGGCAGAAATTCTGGTCTCAAGTTGAAAGTCATTCACGCGTATTAGTTGCCTCCATTACCATGCCCAAAAGAGATGTATGCGCGGAACTGTTTCTGGACTTGTTGCCAGTCTACTTTATTGAAATTAAGTTAGTGTTTTCTCCCTCCTTAAATTGCCACTATCTTCGATATAATAAATATTTTAAGAATCTTGTATACTTCTATGCTTTGTCATGATATTATTTTACAGACTTAAAATGTACCTTACGAAAAAAATGCATAATTTGTTTCCCAATTCTACCATATGATACATATTAAAGACAAATAGTTTTCCATTTGAAACTTTTTAAAAGACGATGTAATTAATTTTCAAATGTACCGCTTAACTTAAAAAATACTGTTTAAATTATTAATATAATTTTAACGTAGCAGTTAATATAATATCATTTTTAAAGTATATTCATAGTTACATGGATAATATTATTTGTAGAAGTATTAATGAGAATTACACTTCCGAAAGTATTTTACTGATATTGTTTTATATTTCTTAGTACTTCAGAATTAAAAACTTATGTCATTAATATATATTTAGAAAAAATATTTACAAGCAATAGAAACACGTCGGTGCATAGAATTTATACATATATTAGAAAACCAGAATTAGATATTTCCCAAACGAACGAGCTCTGGTCAAACGGTTATAGTGTTCGCACTGTAGTCGTGAGGACACCGGTTCGATACTGTGCATGTCACTGATGAGCTCCACATAGAGCTGCAGTGGTCAAACGGTTATAGTGTTTGCACTGTAATCGTGAGGACACCGGTTCGATACTCTGCATGTCACTGATGAGCTCCACATAGAGCTCCGGTGGTCAAGCGGTTATAGTGTTCGCATTGTAATCGTGAGGACC
>JAYRBW010061067.1:0-10509 GCA_036023295.1 Invenusta paracnida | reverse complement strand
AAAGATAGTGATAGAAATGCAAATTATAATTATTAATATTTGATAATCTCTGCAAATAATATATTTTATATATAATAACGTAATTTATAATTTGCAAGATTCTCGCAACCTAACAATTAAAAAAAAAAAAAAAATTGGGGGCCGTAATACCAAAGAAGTTATGCATACACCGTATGCGGCACTTCTTTGGTATTACGGCCCACAATTGGTATGATACGGCCACTGCCACTGGCACTGGTGTAGGGCAAAAATGATAATTTTATTCACTTTAAGTTGCGGTCTGTGTAATTTGTTATACATACAATTGTTGAGAAATACTTGTTATAATCTTTTTTCAAGCCTGCCGAATTTTTGGTCAGCCCATGGGCCATGGCCCAACTGCATTGACATTATTATTAATATTGTAATTTGTAGTTTTTGAAATTTATACTAAATACTAATAGTAATACAGTGCATTATTAAATTATAATTAGTTATAATACATTGCAGAGTTATGCATTCATATTATTATTAATATTAATTGAAAGTTTATTTAACTTTAAGACTATACTCTATACTATAGTACAATTAATTACAATGTCGAATTATTCAAATGTGATCATATATTTGGCCTGTACATGCAACTTTAAAATACGGGATCGCCCAACATTACTTAGGAAAATTATTTGTAAATATAAAAAAAACTACTAAATTATTTCTATGAATAAATATGATTGTAATAGCATATTAAATAATCTAAACATCAAATCAGATATGCGCAATTTGTATAAAGTTATTTTTTCTAATTTATTAATCATGAAAATTCTTTGAATCCCTTAATAAAATATATTAAGTAAAATATTGTCAGCTTTTTAAAATTATCATTTTAAAATTAAATGTTTTAATATATATTTAAGTAAAACATTAAAATTCTTACTGCATTTATCATAATCGTGTATTATATATACACACGCTATATTTCCGATAATTGCAGACATATATATACCTATATATAAATTATATATATGCATTCACAATAAAGTGATAATTGATAAAGATAACTTTATACATATGTGAGATAAATTTTGCATTATAGAAATATTTTATTTAACCATGCACGTTTCAAGACAGACTTTGGATTACATGCAATCAAATAACATTCGCTTATTGAAGCAACCACCCTTATACTCTCCGGACTGCATTCTTTGCAACCGGTGCATTTTACCACGATTGGAAGCGAAAAGAATGGAAAATTTCGAGAGAAATGAAGACATATCTGCATTTTTGAACGAAGATTTTTGTTTTCAGCAGACAGAATGAGAGTTGCACTCAAAAATACTGAAAGTGATCTGAGAACATCTTTTGAAAATGGTGGCAATTATCCGTAATCTAATACTAATATCTATAACCTAATACTTTGTAATGATATTGTATACAGTAAATTCTGTTTAAAGTTTATTAAAACAATTTATAAAAAATAACCTTCTTCCGGTATAGCTGAGAGCTAATTATATGTAGACCGTTTCGTAAAAAAATCGTTTTTACATAAAATACTTTCAATAATATGTATGTGTAGCTAAAAATGATATAGCGCTATCGAAATTTATGTTTTCGAACACAGATATCATATAATATTAACTTCCAATAGACGAATATTATTGCATATCGATTATTATTTCATAGTAGTAAAGCAAATGAAATCTATGGATTTTGATAAATTTATATATTTTATCATAAATGCTTGCATACTCGTAATAATCAGTGCAGTGCAGGAGAGATATGGTTGATGCATTTCTATCTCGAATTGCCAAAGCGCATGAGACCTTGTAACAGTTGACGAAAAGTGGTTTTATTGTCGGAAGATGCTTCCACGTCACGTAGTCAGATCATGGATGAGACCAGGTGACAATTATAGATGTCAAACCGCTGTGAGATCGATCATGGATAGAAAATTCCTCGTAATTGTGGCTGTCTCAAACCGTGGCACACATTTCTTTCAAGTGCGCATTAGAGGAGAGACAGTGGATTCAGATTTTTACATAAACTTCTTATAACAAATGCGAACTTTCTATGCGACCTTGAATCCACCATTATTCGTTTCATTCACGACAATGTTCACCCACACGTTTCTTGGGTCACACAAGACTACCTTAATGGAACAGCAGTCTGTATTCAAGCAGCCATCATGACCATACTCTCGTGCAATTTATAATATAATTAATTAAATATTTCATATATAATCATGTTTATATGCAAAAATTTTTACTTGCAATATACACTTCATTCTTTAAAAAATAAAGTTTATTTAAACCTCAAAATGCAAGCAATTATATAAAAAATAATCCATTTATCAAAATCCATAGATTTCATTTACCTACTGCTGTCCAAAAACGATATTCAATAATATTTGTCTATTGGAATTAAATAATACAACTTAGGTATACAACACCTATATAATATGTGTTCAAAAACATACATTTTGTTAGCGCTACCTATATCATTTATTAACCACATATACATATATTATTGAAAATGTGTAATGTAAAAACGATTTTTTTACCCATACTTAGGGTAATAAATGGTGATTGTGCATTATCATTATTAGACAAAGGCATACAATAAATATATATATGTGTATCATTTTAACATTAGTGGATATTTCTAGTATCGTTATTTAAAACATTTGTGTCGTTATATATTTAGATAAAACTAAACGGTACTACTTATTTACTATAGGGTTTCCAAAAATAACAAATATGACGAGGACTATTTATTATATTGTTTATATCTGTACATTGCGTGTATCATAGTCCTCGAAATGATTCAAACACGGCCATCTCTCCCCACAGAATATAACATGTTCCTTCACTTTACTTATTCTGATTATAATATATTACATCATGCCAATTCAGCTACAGAGTCCAGGGGCGGATACAAGTTTTTGTTGAGTATAATATAAGGTTTAGTACAAGCTCTAATTGCCCCTGTATGGCGAGGCGTTAAGCCGATCGTCACTAAATAAAGCGTTGAAAATGTTTGTGATTTATAGCTATATATGCATTTAAAGGCATTTATTAAAATCAACATCATAATATGTTATCCTTGATATTATAAACCAGTAGTTTTTATATACCTGTACAAATAAAACTTTTCAGAAATCAGAAAATAAAAATCTAATATATTTAAATTACCGATGATCTATATAGGTAGGTATATAGTCTAATTGTTATACATATTATGATTATTAAAACATTTTTAACCTAAATATGTATCAAGAAAAGTTAGTGTGTGTACATATAAATGTATATATTGTATTACATATAATATACCTACACATAATTTATCTCAAAGATGATCTAAAATTTTGTCAATTAAAAGTTACTATATATATGAAGTTTTTAAGTATATGATATAATAATAGTAAAAAAACTAGTAGTACATATTATATATAGAGCAATATATAAATGGAATGTCAGTAATCTTTAATGATACACAAATAAATACATTGAAGTTGTATAGAAAAGTTAATAATAATTTTTGCAATACAAAACGCAAGTTACCCATATTTCATCAGTGTCCAGTTTAACAATATTTATGAAACCATTAAATCCTCAAAATATGAATATTTGAGACATCATATATAATTATGACATTATTGATTACTTTATGAGAATTATAATACCTAAATTTGATTTATGCTTTAATTTCTTAGTAGTACAGTAGAATTTAAAAAATAAAGGCAAAAAGTTACATTTATTCCTCGTATAGGGGGAGGAGGGTTAAACTGCTTCCCTCCTAGATCCGCTTCTGGAGTTATATCTATCAAAATGACTCTATGCATTTTAGTCAATATAATCCATCGCATAACCGAAATTTAGTAAATTCTGGCAATATATTTTACAACTAATGTTTTTATTGTACACATATGTAATTCATACATATAACTACTTATACATATGTCTAACTGTAATGATAATTACGCAATAACTATTTATTACACAGTATAGTTTGTATTTGTATTACACACATATACTTGTATAATTTATTACGCTTTATGATGTTTATTGCAAAAACTGAAAGAAAACTGATCAATTATCTACAGGGTGGTCAAGAATTCCCTACGACTTTAAGAAACTTTTTTAACTGTTTATTTAACATCGCAGAATAAGTGCTAAACAGCAAGATAACGTAATATGCTATTCTGTCGTAAGGGTCAACTTGTAAACCATCGTGAGTGATGCATAATCGTTGTCTTCGAAAAGTACGATTGTTGATTGGCATTAATGCAGTCAAAGGGAAATCCTTGTAAGCTTCTCAAATAACATATTTTAGTCTCTCTTTTATTGGAGCTTTCACTGCTACAATTTTTTCCCCAGAGCGCATTTTCACATGAGGTTAGATTCGGGCTGCGCGGTGGCCATGGAACAGGGCCATTCTTGCCAATCCACCGATCCGAAAAGCTAGCATTCAGGAACTGCCTTGTTGCGATGGCAGTGTGTGCCGGTGCACCATCCTGCTGGAAAAAGGCCCGACAAATACCTTTCGCGTCTAAAGCAGAAATAAATTCAGTTCGTAGCATATGAATATAGGAATCAGTTGTCACACAGCCATCGATGAAAAATGGTACTATATCAGATGTTGAGCAGATATCAATAGGGCCACCCAGGCCATAACTTTTGGAGGATTTTGTCTCACCAAATCTTTGTTAATTTGAATTGGAACTATTTTTTTCAATATATATAAAAATTAAAGGAACATGTTTTATGGAATTTGAATGCGATTACCCTATTTAATATAACACGAAAACGTTTCAAGAATTGTAGCCAAATAATTGAATGTCATAATATATTTAATTTTCCTTTTCATTCCATAAAATTTGTATAACAAATTTATAAACTACTCCCCTTTTTGTTCCATAAAATATTTAAAATGTAGTTTTGAATTGTATTTTACTGAGACAATAAAATGAATAAATTCGAATAGCAATTCTAATTAACAAATACATTCTAACTCTATCAATACGAAACATTACAATAGCACAGTTAAAAATAGATAACAATATTAAAATACGCACACGTATAAAATTTGAAAACAATGTGGCATCAAAAAGTTCTGATCAAACATGCATAAAACAAAATAATAAATAGCAATCGATATAGTTAAATACAATTTGACAATTGTGTACATTATAAACTATAATTCTTTAGCAAATACTGTACAGTGAAAATAAAATACAGTTATAATGAACAAATATAACGAGAATTATAAGATAGCAATATAGGAAAATAAGCGCATCTAAAATCTAAATTAGTCAATATGGAATACATATATAAATATTCCGTCAATTGATGGATTATTTAATGTTCAGCACCAACTATTTTATTGTAATGGTATTATTTCTCTAGATATTAGTGTAAAGTCTAGTACAATAAGATCTCTTGATACCTAATGCCATTAGAAAATTGACTAGTTGAGTTATATTTATATGTAGGTTTTTATGGTCAATTCTGCATCGAAATATCCAGCTCATTATCCAAATAGTTGAAGTGTAAAAATAAAAGAATTAACAAAGGAGAAATTTACTTTTACAGTTTAAGTCGTTAAAACAATTTTGTTTGCCCAATACTTTATTATAATGAGCAAATAAGTATTAATCGCAGTATATTTCAGATATGAAATTATAAAACTATCAGTTATGTATATTTTACCATTTATAGATAGAGTTGTGCAATGAAACACTTATAGATTATTAGAATTGTATATTATAAAGTGAATTGTCCACCTAATATGAAATAAAACAAAAGTGAATATTAGCTGCGGTAAAAGCTGCTTACATTCAAAAAGGGAAAATAATTTAAATGAATAACAAATTATAAATAAATACTTATCACATACTATAACATTTGTAGAACGCACACTAGAATCTGTCGACTTTCTCTACCTACTGACGAACAATAATAACCCAAGTATAATTTAAACGATACATACGTTGATCACACTACTAGAACTATTTAGTTTTAACAGTATCCATTCAAAATGTATTATTAATAATTATCTAACCAACTCAAAAGATTTAGAAAGGAGCTATATCTGAAAATTTAAAAACTGGAGACGCCAGTATCCTTGAGAACGTAGTGTCGGTAAGCCTTGTTGAGCTGTTCCAGGAAGATGAAGCACAGAACAGTGTGAGGACCAACGCGGAGGTAGTACGGTGTGAATCCCTTCCAGAGACTTAGAATCCCCTCGTGTTTCACAGTTCTTATGAGGACGTCCTAACATTGGATTTTAAGGGAGGAATTCAATTTTAGGCTGCATATTTCGAAGATAGGATTAAAAAACAGTAAAATTGCCACCATAGAGTATTGCAAGATAGACTTGCAACTCTTATTGATTATTGATAACAGTTTCATACTATTTTATTACCCTAAAAATTTAGTAAGATAATACTTTAAATAGAGAATCTCTTAAATAGTAAATGTTAAATACAAATGTTAAATACAAATGTTAAATACAAATGTAGCTAACTATATTTTATAGATTCGTGTGACATGTAAAATTGGTAAAAGTATCGATAATTAATCTAAAAATTATAAAAACATTAGTATACTACTAATTTATTACCCATTAATGTAAACTTCATTAAAATACAACGATTTTCTATAGACCAAGATGTACAACGCGATGCATATGAAATCAATAAAAGTAAAAAAAACTACGTTTAATCTCTATGATTGCCGCGTGATATAACAGAAACAAAAGTATAGAAAAGTTTGGCTTTAAGAAAACGTAGCTAATAGGGAGGTTCATTGAAATAGATTTAATAACAGGTATAAATCGGTGGTTCGCTCTGTTCAGCATTAGTGAAAAAATGAAAAACATAGGAATAAAGAGCTTGCTATAATAAATTGGTGTATTTAGTTATTTTCTTTATCAACTGATTGTGTCTACTTTTTGTGATTATATGGCAGATTATGTGATTATCGGTTTGAGGATAATAACCATTTAGGGTGATTAATTAAAAATTTATTGTTGTATCATAATTACTTAGTGTACATTGTACTAGTATATATGTATTTTAAATTTATAGACACAATATGATTCGTGCATACTTTTAGATAAGATCTAATTACAAAATATTTTACCAAAATCATTGTATTTATTGCAGAAAACGATTGCTTTACATATAAACTTTTCGACAGTTGGATCCATAACTAATATCTATGTAAAGAAATTTGGTCAATAATTGGAAATTATTACCGTTGCGGTATAGAATTATTTTAGTATCCAAAAGACAAAAACCTATTCAGTCTACATATTATTATAACTATAAATACTAAGTCAAAGTTAATAATTATTTTATTTAGTTAGCAGAATATACAATAACATTAATCCCTTATATTTGTGATAATAAATTAAGCAACAAATTATACGGTGTATTTGTTCCAATGCAGGCTCAATACGGCCCTTTCGACAACCAATAACTTTCCAAGAATAAACTTCTTACAGGTCGGATAGATAAGAACGTTAGCGTAGGCTTAAAGCACGGATAAACACCTTCATAAATCTCAAACATTCTTAGAATTATGGAGAACATGGTTTATTTCGATGAGGCGGAAAACATTAAACAATATATCATAAACTGCAGTCAAACAAATAATATATAAACTCAGATGTTCCATTGCGACGAGGAATACTACTACTAGCATTCTTAGGAATACTAGTATTACTACTAGCATTCTAGCCTCCTAGGAAACACTCCCTCGCTCGGGGTCCCAAGGAACAGTGGCCTCGCTCTTTCCTTCTTGAGGGAGATCGGGGTGCTGACGCGCCATCCCCCCCGACCGGGATTAAAACAGACAGACAGACTAGCATTCTTATTATTTTTCTCTTAGTTTGGAAAATCCGAACGGCCGTTATTCAACCTAATGTATTTCTTCTGAGTGGAACACACGTTACTGTTTTCCTATAGATTACCAACTTGACTGAATAGGATACTACACGCTTTCTTCCATTCAACAAAAGACAGAGCCAGAAATATATTACTCACCCCAGCGCCAGAATACTCGGGTTTTCCATCAATAATGCGCATATTCTGGATCCTGGTCTTGACGATATCGACTGGCGTTGAGGTCGCTGTAGTAACGAAACCAGAGATCATGCTGGCGACGAAGTGACAGGGAATACCATCTTGAATATAGCCTAGAAGAAGCATAGATTAGTTCATAATTATCTGTGGTAGATATTTAAATTGTTCTGTAAAACGGTTTTGTAAAAGGTAAAGATATCAACCAGATAAAATATTCGTCTTCAGACAATACCAAATTAATTGCTTATTTTCCGATTTTATTGATGCTGATATTCAATCTATAAAATATATTCTCGCTTAACTGAGTTTTCAATATTTTCAATATGATATTAAATTATCGTTTTTCTAGCTAACTCTGCTTTCTATAGTTCTGCAAATATTCATTTGCACAATAACGCTCCAGTAATTTTTTAAATTAAACAAACTAACAAAAAAATTCTCAGCTCTCTTTTGTGAAATGGATTTACAAGACAAATTTATTTTCAGTGTATAAATTTACGCAGCAAAGTAATTATAAAGAATGAAAGCATTCACTGTAACATTTACGTTGTTACGTTAAAATTTTACAAAAATTTAGCAAATTATAAAATCATTTCTAAAGACATCGTGACAAAATATGTTGTTTTGTGAATTCTCGGAATCTACACCTATATTACACATATTATAACAGTATCTAAAGTATGCATTAAATATAGGTAACACAAAAGTCCAAACGGTTTAATAAATAAAAGTAACCATATCATATTGCAATTGATAGTGTGGATAAGTATGAGATAAGTTGAATATTTCTAAAAGTTTAATCACATGTAAAGTATTATACTTAGATATAAACTAATATAGGTATTATAGAAAGCATTTATTACAGGAGTCATTTAAAATAGTTATCAAACAAAATCTATATATACATTATACTGTATTGTATCAATACTATAATGATCAGGTAGTACAAGTAGAAATAATATACATATAAATAATAAAGATTAAACATATAGATCATATAAATGAACGGAACTTAAAATTGCGTTTACCAGAATTTAGAATTCCCTGTTTGGCCTGTGAGTAGGAAACAAGTTGTGCCACATTGACCACCGCAGCTCGACCCATAGTTGGAATACAGCCCTGAAAAGATGCGCCAGTGTTGAATATGCAAGGAACTATTTTTATTCATATAGTAATAAATAAATTTAACTTACAATATATCATAATTACTTTAATCATAAAATTTCAAATAAACAATACATTTATTATTTATTTCTGTGTATAAATGTACTATTTTGATTGTTTTTCTAGAAAATATTCTTTCTAACTTTAAAAATAGAAAATAAATGTCAGCTTGTCCCTATTTAGATGCATTTAAATTATTAACTTTAATGCTTGCATGAATATCATAATATCCTAAACTATTGAAAATGAAAGTTTGTTGATTAGATTATTTTGTCTTTTTCTGTATTAAAAATTAAATTATATTTTAAAAAGAAAATCATCCATAATATAAGTTAAAGTATACTTTTATTTAAGATATCTCGCATTATCTTAGTCACAAAAGTATAAAGTTGTAGAAATCGCTGTCGGAAAAGAGATTCACTTATAGCGAGTGATGTTTAACCTGTGTAAAACAGTAATTTCCCACAAAATATACATTTGCTACATATAAGAGCTTGTAACATAACAATCGCCATCACACAAGTTTTGCTTGTAAATCATAAAACCTATATAACGGTTGGGAGACCTGCTATTTGAAAGATGTTCGGGTACAAAGAAACCTGCCGATAAAACACTTCAAATAGGTCACTTTGGAGTAAAAAATAGCCCTAAAACAAATTAATTTCATTTTAGGGGTAACAAGTTCAGCTATAAATAAACATCTACTGATATATATTTCAAGAAAAGCCAATCGAAAACTGAATTCTGTTATAATATTATTAAATACGGATTATGCGTAGAAGTTATTTTAGAGTGGCATTTATAATAAAACATCCCAAATGCGCAATCGACGAAAGCTGGCATCAACGAACAGCCAATTAAAATGATCTAATATTGCGAATAGTTGGCAAAAAGAAAGGTAAATTTAATAGGAATAGATAGGAAACATACTACTAAACATGTTTTAATTAATGAAGATATAATACCAAATCACTTTAATTAAATAAATTACAGTCATACAGTTTTTAAAGCATTAATGATAATATATAGCCAAATAAAACATAATACCGTTAACACTAGGATAACACATTTTGATTGTATGCTTTCTATCAATTCCTATTAAAATCGCGTGTTACAAAAATCATCATACATAACACAATCAATATCAGCGATATCATCGATTGATTGGCTACTTGTCGGTATCACCAGTCTACTTTTCGCTTATTACATTAGGTGGTTTCATTTTTTAAGTTAAGTCACCAAACCAGTTAAGCTAACCATTTTGGTAACTAAACTGTTGA
>JAYRBW010061066.1:0-10509 GCA_036023295.1 Invenusta paracnida | reverse complement strand
TGATTGGAAAATAGATTTAACTAACTGATCCAAGTTGCCCCGTGACCCAACATGCCCCACCCTCCCCTCCCTGTTAAACTTTTCTGCATACAAGTACCGTCGTTAAAAGATTAAATCAGGTATACTTGCATTAACTAAAACAGTATTATGAATACCACCAATGTGTATATATATGCTTGCTGGCGCAAAATATGCATTTTTTATCAGAGTTTTTTTTTGCCAACATATAATTATTGGCCTCTTTTTATATCAATTGTTGAACTATATGTATTAAACCTTTTGTATTTGAGCTCGCTTCTCGGTTTACGTAATTACGACGGTGACGTTTTCGTTCATGAATGTTTCCATAAAAACGTCATTATTTCTGAAAAATAAAACGCGTCAAGACAAATACAAGAGCGTCGGCGATTAGCTTAATAGTTATCAGCTCTAGTTGTAAATGTTAAGGAGAATAGACCTAGTTTTGGTTGCTATTAACTAAAGTTCATTAAAAATCTCAATTTTATATCATGGTAACCGACATATGCTTGGGAACAAAATGCATCTAAGTTAATCTTTATACACATATATTTTTAAGTGGGGTACACTTCAATGAAAGTGTTTCTTCTTATTATTATTATTATTATTATTATTACTATTTTTATTATTATCAAAACAAAATTGAGAGCATCGTACAAAAAAAGCCAAGAAATGAACTCAAAGACAAATTGTTAAATAATTAAAAGATGCCTAATTCAGTCATTAGAAAAATTGATATTTAAATGATGCCAATAATTATTTGTTATAATATTGGCTCTTAAAATGTATATATATATATTATCAATATGTAACAAATATATAAAGTGAAAAATTCATAACAAATTAGAGAATATTAATTTGAACAAAATTACATTGGTATTAATTGTATTGGAGGATTACGAAATATACCTACATGTGAACAATGACGTTAAGTCCTTGATTGAATTATTTTTTACTATTTTATATTAATTAGTTTATAGAAAACAACGAATTTTGTATTCATATGAATCTCATTGCTTCTGGCAAAATGTACCATTGCCAAGAATTTACTTAAATTTGTGTTCCCATATTTTGTATAAATTTTCTAGTTTATATACATATTATAAATCGATTTATATATATATACATTTTATATACATTGTATATATGCATTTTAATCGACAGCATTATAGTAATTGAGTCTTGCGCCCTCTAAAAACATATATATAATTTCAAGGGCTGTATTACAAATATTCAACTTTATTTTAACATTTTGTCTTTTAACTTGTTTCTTGGCTATCACTTTTTGCGACACTGTCGTTTTTAATTTAATATCAAATACTTTTTTAACTATGGCTATAATAAAAGAATATAATGCATACAGCGTAAATAATAATTTATATATTGTGTATATATATAAAATAGTGAAATATGGGAAATATAATTTGAAACTTAAAGTATGACATCAATAATGTGATTAATTTTCATGAGAATAATATATTTTTCCTTAATCATATTAGATAAACCCAATTTTGTGGAGGTTATTTGTCGAATTTTAGTGTAATCACTTGAATAAACATTAATTTTCATAATATAAAATAGACAAAAGACGAAAAATGTTTAATATGACTGGAATATATTTCAGCTAAGACAATAATAATACAAAAAATAAGAAGCAGGGCTATACAACCGGTACAATACACAACTTAACAAAATAAGTTAACGCTTAAGTTGTGATTGTTCTGGTTGTAGGACCTATATAGGTTGTTGTACTTATAGCCCTGTTTCTAATTGTTTGTATTATTATTGTCTTGGTTGAAAATGGCTTCGGTTAGAAGCTGAAATATATTCCAGTCATACTAAACATTTTACGTCTTTTGTCTATTTTATACTAATAATATAAAGACGGCAATGAATTTTATTTATTGTCTTATTTAATTAATTTAAGATTTAACTTTTTATCAAAAAAAGAATCAAGAAATATCTTGTGATATCAATATTTCCTATTTACATCTTCCGTATCACTTTGCTTTATATTTTGCTATTACTTCGTCTAATTTTTATTTTCATAAACCTTATTGATTTATATTGTTGTTTTATTGGAAAATATATTTTTTATATTTTTTATATTTTCGAAAAAATCGCAACTTAATTTTTTATCAATAAAATTAGTAAATTAATCTTATCTAACAATATGCAGGGACTACTATAACGTGTTTAAAGTATTCCCTGACAATATGTTACGAAATAATAGCGCATAACAAGAAAACTACACATTACGAAGAAAGCCGTATGAGATTAAAGAAAAATATAACAATTTCAAGATAATGCGAAAAATGTTGATATATCAATATATATTTAGATTTTCCTTTTGATAAAACTATTTACATTTCGATATGAAAACTTTTACACTAATATTATACTATATAAATCCACAAAATTAGGTGGAGCACATGTATTATTAATGAAATTCATAATTAATTTGAAAATTAATCCGCCTTAAATGTTAAACTTCATACTTTTGTTTGCCATATTTTACGATTATACATATACATATATATATTTAATTCTTATTTACGTTGTACAAAATGCATTATTTTAATTGTTGTAATTATTATTAATTGTACATATTGTGTTATATTGTACCAAAACATATTTGATATCAGAAAAAACAATGACCTTTAAAAAATAAAATTACGTGCATTTTGTTCCACGAAAATATTACGATTATACGTTGGTCTAAAAATTGAGATTTTTAATGGCAATCTAGCATGATTTATTTGCGATGAAAAAAGGTCTACTAATCTTAACAGCGTTACTAGCATCTCTTAAACTAATCGCTGACTCTCTTGTTATTGGATTGTCGATGCTACCGTATCGTCTTATTATTTCTGTTTTAAATACTTATTAATCTTGTTATGTGTGTACAATCTGTGTACATTCTGTGTATTTTTGTATCGTTTTTATCAAATATGACCACAAATACTGAATAGTTACTCATTAAATAAAAAGAACAAAGATGCCTATTAATAAGCCTAATGTTCCGCACAGTTTTTCTACGGATAAGCACAAAAAGGTAAATTGATTAGTTCTTATTTTTAAATTACTATTAGTATTAAAATATGCAAATAATCCACAAGGACAGATTACAAAATGTGTAATGTTACTAAAAATTAACGAATAAAAACTAAAAAATATGTACAAGGTTGGTAACACCACAACTATTTGTTGACCAGTTGGTCAAGTTTGATCCAAGCACCATTTGTGAAAACATTTCACTACTGAATACAGTCGTTCAAAACGTAGTGACCATTTTATAATCTATACTATACATATAACCAATAAAATGTAATTACAAAGTCATTTGTATATGTCATATGATTACAATCTATAATAAAACATTTCTTATTATAAAATGTATGTACATATATATTGTTCCATGTTAATTTGGCTAATGTTCTTTATAAAAAGTAGTAATATTTAAACTGTTTCAAAACATTCCTATAAGTTAACTGAGTGTACCCAAAATGGATAATACATGACAATATTTATTTAAAACGAAATATTTCCAAATGTGAGTCTTATTATATTTTATTTTATACTGTCAAATATATTTTTTAATGAATATCCACTCTTAGTCTTAATAAGTCAGAGTATTACACAACCCATGAACATACACTTATCTGAAAATATAATATGGCATCAAAAAGGGCTATTATTTTCATTCATTCTTTAAAAATGTATATTCTATTTTTAAATACAGTACAATTTCTTTAAATAATATTAACTGGCCTTTCAAAATTTATAATTTTTAAATTAAAAATAAGGAATAATTAGTTATCGTTTCAATTAAAAATACTGATTCTGCATAATTACTAAATACTAATTAACTGAACGATTTCATTTAGAATTTTATGAGATCTATTACATTTGTATTAAATAATTGAAAGCAAAACACCATGAACGATCTTGAAAACTATAGGTGGGTACTCTTTCCATTGCTATTCTTTTTTTACAGGGTCACTCCAAGAAAGGGGATGCACAATCTAAAATAAATATGCGTTATCCTAGCGAAGATCCAAGTATACGTAAGTTGTTTTATTCATACTAATATGATATACCTAATTGTGTTACAAATGTATTTTGTGCTATCGATAGCTCTTTTAACATTAAAACAACGTAACCTTGGATGGATGATAAAAATATAAATTCGTAACTAAGCTATATGGAACTAAATTTACAAAACAATTATAAAAGAAATTAATTGAAGGGGTGATATTATTTTAATACCGTATATGTAGCAGTTTATAATGACCAATTAAAGACATAGAAAGAACAACTAGTAAGACACTATGTCCAATCAGAGCTCTGTACCTAACCTGACCAATAAGATACTATTCACATGAAAAGACATTTCTAAATGAGAAATAAATTCTACATAAATCTATCGAAAAATTATAACACTAATTTCTTCGTTTCAACATTAGAAGGGCCAAGGGGGGGGGGGGGGAATACCCACATTTTGTATTCACTCTCGTGGATCCCTAAATTCTCAACCAAATGAATTGAAAATCCCTAACACGTGCCAAAATTTTGTTGCTAAGCTCCTTGAATGAGTCAATTTTTTGTCAGTCGTCTCCTTCGGATCTTTTTTGGAGCCCTCCTGACACCTCCTAAATCGTCTTTGAGACCAAAGTTTAGAATTCTAATAAAAAATGTACAGTAAATATTTCAGATGAATAAAGGTTGATTCAAGGTTTCTAATGGTAGATAAAGGTTGCTATATGCTTTAAATCACTTGTGGGGTTCCTGGAATGTCCAGGACGTCCCAGGGCATCAGGGATTACTTCTTGGAGGACTATTTTTATATGGTGCAATACAAATCATTATAAATTATATTTTCAACATCTAACAATAAAGCTATACACAATAGATTATCAATTTCAAGACCGAAGAATCTTTCATAATAGTTCTGAAGTCAGCATCCAGGTCCTCCAGGACGTCCGAGAATACTTCTTGTAGGATTATTTCATTAGTATGCATTCAAAAATAAGCAATCAAATATATGTATGTGTCATCTGGTACCATTCATGATCGATAATTTAGAGTGCCTTTGAAGTCTGTTTAGCTTTTCAAAAAGCTCCTGACGTCACCATACGGATCGTTCTGGATGTCAGGGATTACTACTTGTATGATTATTTCATTAGTAGGTACTCAAACGTTAGCAATCATATATAATTTGTATATTCCAGTAATGTGTATTGTCATTAGGTACTCATTTGAAGTCAATCTAACTTATAATAACTAATAATATACTATAGTCTATGTACTGCTTCGAAAAGACTTTCTCCTGAAGGTCTAGAAGAACCCAGATGCTGCAACAGCACTATGAAAAGTATGTAAACCAATTCTTTCTATACATTATCACAGGATCATTTAACTCTTTAGTTCATGGACTTAAAGACCATCTCTTGAAGTCCAGGACAGACCTAGTTGCTACCACTGCATAATAAAACGTATAATATTAATTACGGAAATCATATACCTTTAATGTTATTTTAAAACATTTTGGTCAAATGATTAACTTTTTTCATTTTGAAGCAATCACACAACGATATCTCCTAAAGGTCTGAATACAATGGACATTGCAGAAACAGCATACCAGACAACGCTACATGCTAGCTGGGTATTATTATACTATATACTAGACTGTTAGTGATCCAATGTTATTTATACAAGATTCAAATATGAAAAAATATGATATTTCCGAAATTTTCCCATTTTTTACGCCGGAGACTTTAGAACGGCCCTGTTGGACCATCAAGGCGGTGATAGATGACAATGGAACCTATCAGGTTGGAATCCTCTCATAATTTGGGATACTTAGGTGTAAATGTAATCAATTTTGTGAACGTTTTCTTGATTTGACAGTAATTTCTAAAAAGTGAGTATTTTTACCCCCCCCCCCCTTGGCCGTCCTAGGACGATTTTTGATATTGGCCCTTCTACTGTTAATAACAATTTCATTATTTTATGATGAAATAGGTATATATTTTTAGAAAAATCATGAATTTTCTTCTTGACACAGTTATAAATTTAAAAAAGACAAAAATTAGAAAAATGCATGAAAATTACGTACAATTATCTATATCATTTCACATAGATAAAATAAATATCAGTTATTATCTATTTGAAATTCTAACATAATTTTGGCACTACTTTACAGAGCTAACGAAATTGAATGTGCTTGACAAATTTGATTCTAAATAGCAGTAATTCATTCCTAAGATATAATAGTTCAAAAATATAGATATTACATGACAAATCCCTATAACTTTCCATTTAAAGTCTTTTATATCAAAATCAAAATTACACTCTAATAATACTTTGAGTTTAAATTCTTGTTGATTCTTTATGTAGTTTAAATAATAGTGTTATGTTGCCTGAAACTTCTTGCAAAACAATGTTTTTTAAATTCACAATAATGAAACCGTATATATGTCATAAAATAGTTTTAGATATAAATGTTTACAAATATTTAACTGTCAACTTACTTATGCTGAAATTGTTTCAATATAAATAAATATCTGCCCTTTAAAATAATTTAATAAAAACATTTAATTCTACTTTTAGTCGATATCCCTTTTCATAAAATTTATTAAAATATTACAATTTTCTATTGATGAGTATTTACAGCGTGATGCACATTAAATAGATATGAAATAATTAAGAATCATAACTTTGTGTTTAATTATACTCTATATACTCTGGAGATCAGTTTAAAATATGGGGGTGCTATACCAATAGCAAGCGTAGTGAGCAAAACGTAGTCTGAATGCAAAGTCCCCTAAAATTTAGGGGAGGGCAGGTGTGTATACAAATATTTTGTGGGTCCAGATCGTCCCATGATTTCCAACCATGTGTCTAATTGACTTAGGTATTTAATGTCATCGATAATAACCAAAACTATAGCGCATCAACAGGAAGACCCTCTACGGTTAAATTGACTTACGAAGAAACACATGTACGTGGTTATATTGTGTATAAAGTATGTATATGTACTATTTCCTATAATAAAGTATTTATAATAGGCTACTGATAATTTGAATCATTTTGAATTCTATATAACAGACTATTGGTTCTCAATTTTACGCTTTCCCAGAATGGCTTGCAATCTTCAAAACATCAAACTAATTTGAAATAATTAACCAATTCTAGTAGTATATATATGGTTCATCGAAAATCATCATGCAAGTTTTATTACAGAACATTGGAAGGTACCAATGACGCAAACTATGATTGAAATTTATGATCCGCATAAATTCATCATTCGACAATTTGTAGAAATGGGTTTCGAGTTAATGTTTTATGTTTTATGTGGATAAATCTGTCTTTTTATAGGTCACATTTAATGCTTGTATCTGTAATTATGGAATGCATATAAGATACACCTGTTCTCCATAGCTGGTTCTACTATTCTTTATATGTAATAAATAAATAAATACGACACACAATTTTAGAAATACAATACTTTTTAGATTAGTTATGTGTAAAAACAGATATTTAATATGGGCTTCCAGTCCAAATATACCTACTATATATATATGAAATATACGATATTATATATGCGACAACACATGGCGTACTGAATAGTACTAATTATAATCATTATGCCTTGTGAAAACAAAAAATTGAAACAATATAATTAGGGGCAGTTTTTATTTTGAAGTGTTTTTTACCAAAATATTGTTCAGATGAGAAACTATAATATTATCAAATAAAGGCCAATATAACAAAGTTTATAATTAATAAATAAACTTTAATTCAACTAGTTTCATCATAATATACATAGTACGCACATCGTCAGGAAAGATGGTATAACTAGTACATTGATACATTAATAAGAAATAATGCTTATACCGGGTGGCGGAGCCAACGCATCAATTTGTAGTGATAAGTTGGCAAGTAAATTTAGGCAAGTATTTTTGTCTAGGCACGATATTTTAGTCTATGTACATACTATATAACTAAAAACAACAGCGTTTAACCTTAACACAAAACACATTGATCCAGTAACATTTGTGATAGGCAAATTAATTAACTTTTATGCAAATTGTGATAACATTTTGCAAAATTAATTCCATTATAGATAGTACTTATTTATTAACATAATTATTTCAATAAAAGTTTTTAAAACAGTTTAAAAAACATACTTTTACGTGTCTTAAAATTAAAACATAATCTTATGCAAAACGATGTGCAATTTCTCCGCCACGCACATTGACTACGCATTGCAGTCGTGCTCTCCATTGTAATATGGCTCTCTTGATTGCTACATATGAGACCCGTTGCCAACATTCTTCAATACGGGCTTGCAGCTCTTGCAGATTGGCGAAAGGTTCTTTTCCTAATAAAAAATCCAACACAAAATAATCCATGACATTAAGATCAGGAGAATAGGAGTGGGGGGGGCACCTATCTGCAGAAATGAAACAGGGAGCAACTGTTTCCAAATACTGCTGAGTACTTTTAGCAGTATGCGTAGTTACTCCATCAAGTTGCAAGATGAAAGCCACATGCAGATACAATTGTGTACAAGCAGGCAATAGATCACTCTCCGAATGATTGGTGAAATCTGTAGCATTCATTTTAGTTTTTTGTGGATTTACAGAAAATATGCCAATTTTACCCCTCCTGTACACACTGCAGGAAACCATAAGCTTCAATGAAAACCGTGATCATTCGTGATATAGGCGATGATGACTAATGTCAGACTTTCTTACCCGTGCATTTACACGATTGTTTTGGCGATTAGTTGGAACTTGGTCCTTCTCGTCGTGAAACTTTATTGGGAAACTCTCGAACAAATCTACGACCACGACAACCTTTCTCCTCAAAACAAATTTTAATCACATGCAAATCGCCGGAATTAAATCTAGGAATATTTGAATTTATACAACAACTCTCACAAATCTACGACCACAACAACCTTTCTCCTCAAACTAAATTTTAATCACATGCAAATCGCCGGAATTAAATCTAGGAATATTTGAATTTACACAACGACTGTACAGTAAATTATGATAGAAATTGATAATTTAAACGCCAATATAAATCATCCCTCCTGCATCACGTAATGTGTCAAGGTTAAACGCTGTTATTTACAGTTTGTAAGTACATAGTATGTACATAGACTAAAATATCGTGCCTAAACTAAAAAATACTTGCCTAAATTTACTTGCCAACATATCACTATAAATTGATGCGTTGGCTCCGCGCCACCCGGTATGTGTATAACTACTAGTTGAAATGTATCTTTTAATTATGTATGAACTTTATTATTTGGCCTTTATTTGGTAATTAAAGAAATATTATGCAATAGGAAACATAATATTAATAATATTATTTGTCTACCTATATACCAAACCAATATTATCATGTATATAATTAATATATATATATATGTAAAACATTTTTCTAGCTTCTTCATATATGTATGTACTTTGGGTTAGTATACGCTTTTGTTTTTTACTAATTATTATTTTTTAATGTATCTTATTATTACTAATTATTTTTTAACTTATAGTAAGTCTAACTATAGTTTGTCATACAATTCGTTTCCCATTTAAGAATTAATTTGCGTCATGTTAAAACAGGTTAGTCAAAAAAATTAAATAAACAAGAATAAATTTTAACATGGATAATACACAAAAATTAATGCATATATATGAAATTGCTTTCGTCCACTCGAATAAAAACGTTAGATGTTTTCATGTATAGGTATGCAATCATACGTGTGTGAAGGTACTAATTAATAAATTCCACTGAATGATGAAGTTTATAAAATTCTATAAATACTTAGTTCTTCACATATCGGTTACAATATTTGTAATTATACAATATACTGCATAATACAAGGCAAAAGTTGTATTAATGCGCTTATATAAAACAGTATTTGAATAAATTTATTAATACGAAAAAGTCCTACGCAGAAATATATCATGCTAAAATACATGATAGATAATTCCTAGATATAATAGCCAATTTGGTTTCCACTGTATATCTCTATAACACATTTTTAAACAAGATTTGAAGATCTGTACCTTTTCCTTTTCCATAATTCACTTCTTCATTAACACTGGATATTGATGAAAACGCCCGATCTTCCTCTTCAATTATCATGAAATTTAATATAAAAGAAAATATTTCATTATCATTTTATTCTATAAGAGGGAGTTTTAAATTTCCACGAGCAGAAAAGATCCCCTAATCCTCACCATATCAGCTTAACTTCCTTTGTCAAGTGTAACTATAAAGAATCGGCATCATCGAGGATAATATAAGTTGTTTATCCCCGGATTAGATGCGCTCTTTTTGATACTATATTTTGTTTCTTATTCCACAGTCCTTTATTTTATATAATAAATTAAAGTAGCTGGAAACTCTTTAACTTTTTGTTTGTGCTTAGTAGTAGGGGAGGAGCGCCACGATGCCAGTGCGTGGGCGGGGAGG
>JAYRBW010061065.1:0-30978 GCA_036023295.1 Invenusta paracnida | reverse complement strand
CACTCCATTGTAGAAAAATTACAGAACTAAATGTAAGTACCTTAACATAAAATATATAGATTGTTAAATTTAAATTTAAAATTTACAAAACCATAGAATATAATCAATAATTGACAACAATGGTTCTTATGTTTGAATAACTACTAATTCTATGTACTAAATATTTTAAATAAATAATTATGGTTTTGGATAGCCGCTCGTTTTTTGTTATACAGCCTATACTTGAGACAGTAGTTGAGGATATGAGTGGTGGACTCCTTGTCTCCGCAGGCTTCGCATTTGTCCACTTCTTCTTTCCCGATGCGATAACGATATTCTTTCGCCAGCAGCGAGTGTCCGGTGCGGAATTGACAGATCGTTGTGCGCTCGTGCCAGGGTCATGTTTTCATGCAACTTTCTGGAAGTGTTCCATTTAGATTGAAGCTGTTCATTCTTCCAGTTGTTGATCACCATCCTGTTTATTCTGCTCGCGACTGTAGTTGAGCGATTCGAGGGCTTGATTCATACTGCAGGCATTCTTTGCTAGCTGATCGGCTTTTTCATTCCCTTCAATCCCAACATGGCCAAGAACCCATTGAAAGATGATGTTGGCTCCTCTATCATGGGCGTTGATTATATTCTTCCAGATGTTGTCAGCGATTTTCTGATTCTGAGATGATGGGCCTTGCTCGAGCTTTCTGATCACACCTTGGTTATCTAGAGCAATGAGAATGTTTTTAGGATGCTTCCCTAGCTCCATTTGCTGAATGAGGTAGTTAGTGTCTGTTTCAACTGCTTTCATCTCTGCGTTGTAGCTACTGCTGCTCTGCTGAACTCACTAGTAACGCCGTCCTTCCATTGAATGTGGCAGCCGCTACCTATATTGACCTGTCCTTCTTGAACGGATCCATCAGTCTAGATTTCCACGTCGGCTGCTACCATTAGGAGTTGGAGTGTTTTGTCCACTGCTTTCTTTAGGGCTTCGGATGCCTCATGTTTTTCGATGCCGTCTTGGAGCAGGGTGTTGAAAATGGTGTTCGTTGGCGACCTCCAGGCAGGGGTGCTGGGGGTGCTGATGATGTCTACTTTCACTATGTCAGTGGTTTGGCATTGTTTTCTGGTTTTGTTGACGGTGGCTTTCCAGGAGTGGTTTTTTCCTCCCTTTTCGTCCTAGCTTTCTTGGTGTCATTTGCCAAGCTGTGGTTTATGTTGTTTTGATCCCTGAGATACTTTCCTTGTGCTTGTGCTGCGAGTATCTTCTTTCGTTCAACGATCGGGATAATATCTGCTTCTATAAGGAGGCTCTCTTGTTTGGTGCTGCTATAACATCCCGTTATTATTCTGGCTGCAGCATTCTGGACTGTTTCGATTCTATTGATTCCTGTGTTGCTTGCAGCGCCTGCGTAATCCACCACTGATCTAATGAAGCCGATGTAGAGGGATCTGAGAGATTCGTTGTCGGATCCCCATTTCTTGTTGCTGACTGCTCTGAGGGCCTTAAGTCTGGTCCTCATTTTCTTTTCTATGGTCTTGATGTGTTCTTTGAATGTAAGGTTCCAATCAAAGTGCACACCTAAAAATCTTGGAGAGTCGTTTCGGTTGATTCTCTTTCCGTTGACAATGATGTCTCCCCTCCACTTGCATTCCCTGTTCCAGTTGCTGAACAAAATATACTCCGTCTTTTTCTCATTGAGTTGCATTCGCCACTTTTTAGCCCAGAGCACAAGTTTGTCAATGGCTGGTTGAATCTTGTTCTTGCAGATTTCCGGGGTCTCTCCTTGGATCCAAATTGCCAGATCGTCTGCGAAAAGGCTGAATTCAATATCTTCCCCAAGGTTGTCTATCATGTCGTTAATGAAAAGTGTAAAAAGTTTGGGTCTGAGAACTCTCCCTTGCGGGACCCCGTTCTTAAAGATCTTTTTGTTGTTGGTTGCATTTCCGAGTTTAACTTGGTATTGCCTTCCACTGAGGTAGTCTCTAGTCCATTTAACCATGCACGTTGGTATCTTTATTTCCAGTATTTTCTAGATGAGACCTTCCTTCCAGACCTTGTCAAAAGCTTTACTGGAGTCAAAAAGGACTAGTAGAGTTCTGAGGCTCTTGGTGTTTTTCGATTTTGTGTTGAATCCGTCTAGAACTTTTTGCTGGATGCGGATGATTTGGTCTGCTGTACTCTTGTTACTTCTGAAGCCTGCTTGTTCCTTAATAATGATCTTCTTGCCTTCTGTGATCCAGTTTAGACGTTTGAGAACCATGCGTTTCATGACTTTACATGTGTTACTCGTGAGACTGATGGGACGGTATGCTTCGGGTAGCCTATCGTCTTTCCCTTCTTTGAGAATGGGTATGATGGTTGCATTTTTCCGGTCCTGGGTTAGGTGGCTTGTCGTCCAGCTGTCATTAATGATGTTCAACAGTACTTCGAGTCTGTTTGCAGGCAGGTGGTGGAGCATGTCGTTTGAGACTGCGTCCTCTCTATGTGCTTTGCCACTTTTGGCTTTCAGGATCACTACTTTGAGTTCTTTGAGGGAAAATTTATCGCAGGCATCTGATTTCTTGTTGTTGCAGCCAATGCATTCTGAGTTGATCTTAGAGTTAACTTTTTCTTGAGACTTTTTCTTCTAGGGCATCATTAGAGATGATACGTCTTTCTTTGGCGTAGTGTTTGATTAACTGCTTGGCTTTCTTGAATTGGTCGTGAATAATTTCACCGTTCTTGATCATTCCTGGTGCACCCCCGCTGGGTTGGTTTCCTGACATGGCTCTGATAGTTCCCCATACTTCTTTGGGTTTGGTGTTGATATTGAATCCTTGGACCTTCACTTTACAGCAGATGAGTTTTTCTCCTTTAATGATGCTCCTGGTTTCCTTTTCTTGCTCGAGCCAATTTTTTCTTTTCGTTCTATCCTCTTCTGTTTCCTTTCTAGCTTGTTTTCTCTTGTACATTTTATGTACATCTTGTACATCTTATACATTTCTTGTACATCTTTGTACATTTATCTGTCCACCATATCTTTCCTTTCCTTTGTCCATTTTTTGGGATGTAAAGCTTGGCCGCTATCACGATGGTATTCTTGAGATGTTCCCATCTATCTTTGGTGTTTTGTGGCTGATTTTCCTTGTCGAGATCTGATTCAATGTGTTTCACAAATCCGATCCAGTTTGCCTTGTTGTAGTTCCACATATGTCTGTTGTTTTGGTGTATTTCTATCTTCTTTTTGGCGATGTTGGTCTTGCTGTATGTCATGATGATGAGGAGGTGGTCAGATCCTCTCTCCGTCAGTGTTTTCCATGTAATATGTCTTCTGATATTTTTCCTACATGTTGAGAGATCTGGACTTGATTTAGTTCCGTGTGTCCTGGAGGTAAAGGTGTGTCTGGTGTCGTTGAAAGTTATGATGATTGATAGCTTCGTTAATATCTTTTCCTTTTTCATCTTCGTCTTTGATCGAGTCCCATGTGTCAGCATGCGCATTGACGTCTCCTGCCATGATATCCGTTCCATTCCAGGGTAGTTTGTTTGCTTTGAACTTGTTTTGCCTTCAATAAAGTTGTTGTAGTGTTTCGCTGAACCATGCTTCACATATTTTCATTGAATTTTAATTTCAACAAAATTAACTCTTACAATAATTTTATTAATAATATTATGAAAAATATACTATGTACGTTTAACTAAGTACACCCAATAGCTAGTATTATAAACAAGAAATATAAAAGTAAGTGTATTCCATTTAAGTTAAATGTACAAACAAATTCAGAATTATTCAGGTAACATCGGAATTATTTTCTAGTAATAGTACATAATATAAGATAGGGCATGATTACACAGATAAAGTAAACTTTCTGATAATTGAGAGCCGAAGTTGATTTTAACACTAGCAGGATTCGAACCTATGCTAAGTTTTTTTATTCATTTGGCCTTGTGTTTTAATGATGCTCTTGAAGGTCTCTTGACAAAAAATATTTAATACCCACATTTTCTATATATACTTTAAAATGTTAAGATTATTTTCTTCGATAATCTTGTTCTTCCTGCTTATTTTCAAAAATATTATCTAATTTGAGATAATCGCCTTTTCTCACATACCTGCTTAATATTGCGCGGCGCATAGAAATCAGAGGAGAAGGTGTCTGTTTCCTGGTCCGAATCAGGTGGCGTTTCCACAGTAACTCGCGACTTACCTAGCGACGCCGCTGTTGGCATCTCATAGAATCGACGACCCACAACTGTCGTGGTTTGTATAACCTCGTCATCTGGCTGGATAGCCCCCTTGCCCACCGCTCGCCCCCTACTCCCTCCTACCCCACTCCGGCTAATACTCGGGGTCCTTGTTGTGGCGTTTGCGTTGGTAGTCATAGCAGCGGTAGAGTCGCGCTTACCCCCTCCGCTTCGTGGGGTAGTGCTTCCACCGCTACCACCCCCTCCACTGTTACTACTCTGGGAAGTCTTAGTACGTAGGGAGCGTCGTGGTGTGGTACTGCCTGTGGGGTTCGTGGGTGTCATAGGTGGTCGACGCCGTGGCGACTCGTCTGTTAGATTGGGTTCGGTTGTGAAAGATATATTATTATAGGTTTTACCTGATCAAATGTAGACATGAAATTAAATAAATACGGTGATACTACAATCAAATATAGATTTTCAAAAAGTAAATATGGCTATTAAAGATGTCATGTAACACGAATATTAATTATATTATAATGTACTGCACATTTAATATCGTAAAATGTATTATGTAAGACATACACAATGTTAATAATTAATCATTTATTTGTTTAATGTCATTTATAGTACAATATATACGAAATAAATAATTCATAATAATGACAAATTCATAAAACAATGAACCATAAGTACTTAATCTAAGTAAATATTCACTTATCTTACTAATAAGTGAAACATGATATGTATAGGGTCATTCAATACTAAGCATTAAATATTTTTTATTTCTTTTATATTCATTATTTTACGTATGCTTCTTATTTATAATTTTATATATATTATGTATAATTTAGTGACTATAAGTGTACAATATAGTTTAGAATATATTTATATATGTATCAGTTATTGTGTCAAATACATTGATTTTCTATGTATTTTCCATTGTCTAAACTGGACAACAATTTCATTACATAAAATAATTTATAAGGAAAAGTACCTAACTTGGTATTTGCATGTGGTTAAGTAAACATACCTATTATTAAAGCTTGTTAAGATGACGTAATTAATGTACCTAAGTAGATAATATACGTATAAATATTTATATTAATCCCCTACCTATTATATTAAAATTTTGCGTAAACCGGAAATCGGCTAAACCGGACATTTTTGCTGCATCTTGTTTGTTCAGTTTAGCCAGAGTAGACTGTTTATATATATATATATCGTTTATATATGTACGTATTGTAGTAGAGTAGAGTAGATTAGAAAATATGCTATGCTTACTCATATACTGTGACCACCAATAAATAACATTAATATAAGAAAGAGTAAGCCGGAGCTTCTTTTATTCTTCCTATGCTGCCCAGGGATATACACATTTTATTAATAGCATTAATGGATAAAAATGGAAGACAATGGGTTGAGACTAAGAGTTTGACAACAATATAATTCTAAACACTTATAAATTTAAGCAGCTGCATATGATATAATTAATATCTCATAGTGTACTAACAATAGTTCTAACGCTCATGTGTTTAAAATAACTACGAAGGTAAATATAATTTTATCACAGACCTCTGAGTCTGAATAACAATATATTAATGAGCAAAACAATATCAGAAATAGCTAATATTTTGAAACATATCTACTTTTGCACAGCAGGATAACTATGGTTAGATGTTAGTAGGGTATGGGCTAATGATTATGATTAATGTTTAATGTAATATTATAATAATAATCTAATAGTAATATTAATACTAATATAATTAACATTAAAATTAAATTATATTATATTATCTAGTTTATACTTATAATTTATATTAATAGAAACATCATTAATGATGATATTAATAAATTTATTATTAGGTATATTGCTAATCAACACCTGCATAAATATCCTATATTTATTTAATCTAATTAAAAAAAAAAATTATAATTTTCATGAAAACAATCAACTGCCTATACTGTACAGCTATATTTCACATGAAATATTTTCTATTGATATCAATGGTCACTTTTATTATATATTGCATAGCACAGTACTATTTCATTCGTTTTTTTATAAATAGAGCAGTTTTGTTTAAAGCTTATACCTATTCATTTTGTTTGAGTATATATCATTTGATATATTAATGAAAACTTTAAAATATTCTACCAATTAGTGATAGATTATTAAAAACTAAAAATAATGAAACTATAGTTTAGAAAATGTCAGTATGTTTAGTTAAGGGTGAACATGAATTCATGAAGGTTGTGATGTACTATGTTTACATGTATGTATGTATGTTTGACTTTATATATAAAAAAATTAACATCAATACTATAAATAAATAATTAATCGATATGAACATGTAAAGCATAAATAAGTTTATCATTGACAATACATTTTTGAGGGTAGGAACTTAATGTATGTATCTATCCATCTAAGATATGCTTATAATTAAAGATGACTAAGAAATACAGAGGGTTCAATTCCCTCCTCTTTTATATCATGAAAATTCTTATAAAAGGTTTTTTAATTTCGGAATTGTTCGAATATGTTTCTGTTACTACTAATAGTAGTGGACAGAATTTTAACTGACAAATCTACTAAATCTCTGTATGTCAGAGTTTCCGACCGTTTTGATGTCATTTCGCTCGCTTTGTCTAACGACTCAGCTTAATGATGTCACCAAAATAGGTGACATCATTATATTATGAATATATACATGAATATTCTCTCAAAAGGGTAGCTTAGTTGGCAGATCACTCAGACAGTTCTATAATTGAACCAAAATATTTATAATTAAAATATGAATATGCACAGTTCTAGTTAAATCATTAGAATGTAGATATATGTTTTTCTAGTTAGTTTATATATTCTTTGAAGATAACCTCTAATGCATTATAAATGATGTGTGAATTGATATAATTTGAGTAAAGTATACCATTATTTAGTAATTCCATAAAAATATTCCACATAAGTCTTCTATAGTAAAAAAAAACATTAAACATTCAAAAGTGAATAAAAAATAATTAATATTAAAACAAGTAATATAGTCATCCATTGATTACAGTGATCAAAATATTTTTTTAGAATTTTGTGAATATCAATTAAAATCAATATTGGAACAGTGATATATCCCATAAATTCCTTCAGATCTAAGATTACATAACCACTTTTTCGTATCTCTAAATATAGTCGAACATTTTGGAAATGAAGAACTGTTAACATTTTATTTCAGTAACATTGCCTTTGATTAAATGAACACGTATCGCAAAAATTGCAAAATGGACAATATTTTCAATGGAAGAATTTTAGATTGCCATTCTATGTATATAATGATTAATGTCTATGATTTATACCCAATAAAGAAAACTTTTAAACTTAGAGTTAAAAGGTAACACATTTAATGGGTATAAAATTTCGGGAAAATAGCTTGAATATATGTCATTTTTTAATAACCACGATTTTATCCTTTTACAAGACTATTCCAGGGTTTCCAGGAATATTTATGATATTTGGAATTTTTTCATTCATCCCCGAAATGCCTGAGCTGTGTAGTAACACAGTCGTCTGTCTTTAAGCAAGCATTTTTGTAAAAAAAATTCACAAGCATCAACATTATCTGCTTCTAACTTTATATTAATTTATTCTCACTTATAACTTAAAAAAAAGATAACATAAATGATCTAAATGAGAAATCGTATTCAAAACCTACAGTTTATACATTTCATATTCTACAGCTATTATAAAAGAAACATATCATGATATGAAAATAAATTTCCAAAAACGCACCTTTTGCTCTTGTATTTGAACTTTTTCTTAAAGGAGGTGCTATAGCAGAAGCTGAAATGGGGAATATAAATTATAATACTATACATGTACATATTATATTAAATGAGATGTTCAAAAAGGTAACTAACAAAATATTTGAGATTTCTCCAATATTTCACTATTGCTTTATATTAATAGCAAGGATTTATTGTAACAGTTTATTTTATAACTGGTTGGTTTTCGTTAAATTTTGCAATTGAAAAGGTTACTTTTTCAACAAAAATATAAAATCACGAACAATTGATTTATTACTATATTATATAACCTTGTTCAAAATTAGTAGTTCTTCTTACATTTTTTCGTCATTTTTGGACTGTTATCCAAACTCAGTTGCATAGTACAGTTAGACTTTAATTTATCTGAAGACCGATTTGGAGTCTGAAATAGGAATGAATGAAATAATAGTAAACTAAACCGATTATTATTAATTTATTTATAACTGAAGGCATAAATACACTACTAGAAAGGGTAATATATTAAAGGTACATAAATTTTCATATGATTTTAATTGAATAAATTAGTGTTTAATTTTATAACTCACCAAAAACGTAAATATATTCATTATTAAATAGTTTTAAGACTTATTATTAAAATTTTTATAGACTATATAGACTATTTATAAGACTTCAAATACTCGTATAAACATAGCTTTTGTGTGCATAATAATTAACTTGGAAAAATATAATAAAATTTTGCATTATACACAAATAAAAATTATTATTAGTTGTAAATATATTAATTGAATACATCATAATTATATATATATATATCATATATTGTTATACTTAAATATTAATAATGTACAATTTGATACTTTATAACTAATTTAAAAGTTAAGAATTAGGTTTAAAAAAATTATCACACGTAAACATCTTATTGAAATTGAAAAAGTCAAAGATCATCAACTTTCAAATATCTTAATAATAATAAATTTAAGAATGTAATGCATACTTTAAAAAATTTGTTACAACATAATTAACTTAACTATACCATTCTTAAATGAATGGTAATTAAACGATTTATTAATTAATAATTATTAATTAGGATAATAAGAAAATAAAATATTAAATATTATTTTAACATTTAAAGTATAACATAATCTAAAATGTGTATGTGTAATTGCTACAGGTTATTGTAGATTACATTATTTAGTTTAACCACTATATTATGACATTTGCAAGAAATTTAGAATTGCAGAATGTTTTGATAGTTGGCAACCTTATAATATTTACGCATGAAATTAAAAAGAGAAATACTCCAATGGCAATGCATTGTCTAAACAAAAAATTTCGCAAACATTCTCAACTAAAAAGTAAAAAGGAAACAAATTAAGACAGTTAAAAACAGATATATAATTGAATATCAATAGCCACGATTCTATTAGAAAGATTGTGACTATACAAAGCAAATCCACTCACGGGAAACACTTTAGCCGTCGGCCTTTTCGTGACCGCATTGGCATTTGTATTAACTGCGGCCGTGGGCCGAAATCGATTCGTAGACTGAAATTTATTTGAATTCATAATCCGTTATCACATATATGACATCAATTTAAGTATATTTAATAATGTACATATGAAGCAATCCACAATGGTAACAAGGGTTTAGTCCGTGTAGTAAAAATGATCCAATCTGCCTATTATAAAGTATAAAGTGATGTGGTTTCAAATTCTTTATTCATTGATTTTACATGCTAATAATTTACTAAATTTTAACTGCACGTAAAAGTCAATTTGAGATAATTGATTTTCTTTATAGATACTACTACAGATCATTAACTTTATTATGTCAATAACTCTATGGTCAATATTGTCTAAAATAGAATTAAATTAATAAACCTTGGGTTCAAACTGTACAATGCGGAAGTATTATAAACAAATGCAAAACATGTTTTACTTAAGAAAAATGTTGATTAGAAAATATATCTAATCTATATCTACCAAATCAAGATCATAAATGATTAAAACTTTTTAACAGTTGGTAGATCTTGATGATCAATAGCCTTATAGCGTAAAACTTTAATATCAACGTAATCTTTCAAGTGCTGATGAATAAATTGAGATGTTAAATGAAGAGACAAAATGTTAAAATGAACTCTATACAAACATATTTTAATGTATCTATGTACAACTTTGAAAACGATCAAAACGATCAATTCCTCTTACGTTATTCTCAGCATTATTGATTACATATTGATGTTTTATCAAAAAATGTCATTATCAAATTGATTTTTTTCATCCCAAGTTGTCTGCATCGTTTAGGTATCAATAAATACATTATAATAGTCCTATATTAATAATAAATGTAAGGAAATAATTATCATACAGTAAATAGAATGAAAGACTTATAAAAAAAATTTAGAAAAAGCACAAAGGTAATACACAAAATGATTGCAAATAATGCTAAAAATACAAATATAATGTAAGTAAAGCCTAGTACATAGGTACATCAAAGTAAACTGTAAATTAAAAATGAATGAACGTTAATATAGCCTTTATCTCAATCCAGAAAAAAAAGTTTTATTTTCCAACTCGTGATGTAAACTTTTCTGACGCTCTCGACATATGCGACCAACGTGTATTGTCCTCTTTAATGTAAAATATCTTGGTGTGTACTTGGATAAATCTTTTTCACTTGATCATCATATTTGAGAAGTTAGCCGACGCTCTTTCGCTTTCATTAAAGTTATTTATCGAATTCGTCACTTTCTTGATGAACACATCACTTCACTAATTGTAAATTGTTACATTCAAACAAGCATTGATTACTGCAATTCCATTCTTACCTTTTGTGATGGTTCCCAAATTCAACGATTACAACGAATCCAGAACTGCTGCGCAAGACTAATAAAGCGATTGCCCCGTTATGAGTCAGCATCCATCGTTATCCGTGAACTCCATTGACGCTATTACAATTGAATCTCGAATCCAATTTAAAATGTGCTGCTTTAGTTAGTCAATACCTCAAAGATCTACTTCATACTTCACCCTCGGATAACACCTCTATCTCACTAGGTTCCCAGAATACTTTGTTATTATTTCAACCTGCACTGTTTACACTAACGCTTTTTCAGTGATCGCCACAAAACATTGAAATTCTCAACCTATCAATTATCGCTTGCGTATTTAAAAATGCTTAAAACATTAATTTTTAATTATTATGAAATTGTTAAAGTTTGATGTTGTACTGTTTCATTGTACTCCACTTTGATTGTCCTCGCTAAGATTTGTGGTTAAATTACTTTTATTTTAAATGAGAAAAGATAGCTTTTAATCTAACTAACGCTACAGCATATAAAAAGTAAAAATTAAACTAATTAAATTATAGTAAAATGTTAATAAACACATACCAAAGAATCTCGTCTGTTTGTTGTTAAGTCTTCAGTTGTACCACTCGTTGATGATATTCTACTTTTTCTAGTTTCCTGGAAATTAGTTATAAAACAGAAACAAAAACATATCATATAATTAAATGTAAGCATTAATTAATAACAACGAATACTAGATATAGAAAAATACGTACAGCGTATAAGTTCCCTGTGGTTTTGCTCTTTTGTGGTCCTAAATCGCCTGATTTTAATCTGAAAGGATAACAAGTATACAAAAATAGTCAGGCGATAAATAATTTTTAAAAAGAATTGAAGGGTTAAATATATTAGATTTCAAACTGTAATTATCCATCTGTGAATCTTAAACAAATTATGTGTAGTTAAAATAAAATAACGAATTATACATATTAAACCACTCAAAAACGTATTGAAAGGTTAATGTAAGTAGATAGTAAGGCATCCAGAAAAATGAAGAATTTTTGGTTATATACATTTTAATTTAAAACGTAAAAACGACCTAAACAATTTTCTTCTGTCCATATTAAAACGATTATTAAATAAAAATAACCACTTTGTACACTACACAGTTTTATTATATTAGTCGATCTTATTAGAAGAGCTAGGTATAGCTTAAAACACAATATGGATCAAATGTGTACACAATGCGCAATGCGTTCAAATATAGACATAGCCATTTTAAAACATTGTTTTCTTAATGTACAATATTATACTTGATTGAATTTTAACAAAACAATTTAATTCCACGTATAAATCTAATTATCAAATATCAAACGTGCTAAACAATGTTTATAATTTTTTTAATTATTGTCACTCATAAATCGTAACGCTATAAACATAATATCTTTTAAGGGAAAAAATGGTTAAGCTCAGTGGAAATAGCACATAATATAGAAATACTAAAAGGCATCAGGTGTGTTGGATTAACAACAAGAACATCGTCTGGGAAGTGAAATATAAAGCATGAAAGTAACTGCACAAGCATCACTTAATCAATAAGAATCAATAAAGTACTAAGATGACTACCACATATTAAAAGTCGATGAAGCTTTACATGTGCTAAAATGATGGTTCACGCCGACTTTGGTCTTTACTTGTGATGGTTTTACCGACATATAATAATAAATCCCTGTTTAACTCATTTATTAATATCTTCTAACAAAACATATAAATTTAGCATTAAAAACTAAATGCAATATAGAAAAAACATTATTTCACTATAATAACTGAATAAAATGTGAAAGCTATGTGAAAAGGGTAAGCGTGTATTTGTGGCCGTAGAACAAACCTGAAGACAATTAACGATTGTATATAATATGTAAATGATACAATATAAATCACTTTAATAAAATAACAAAAAAGTTGAAAAAGACGACTCATAAGCCAAGACATGAAAGGTGTGTGAGGACGACATTAAAACTAGACTATTGTAGGGCAAATACATCACTGCATGAAACTGCTTCAGTGAGAACGACTGGTGAATATAATGCAGAATATTGTCAAGAACCTGTGACACGTGGACCGTGACTCTGAATTCGACTCAGACCAGCTTGTGAGTGGTAACCGTCTAGGTGTTTCTTGTAAAGTGCTAGGACCTGATCTGTTAGTGTCAGGGAGAGCCATAGCACGATGTCTGCTGCTGCTGCTTGGATGAAGGAGTCAAATGAGAAGCCATGCTACTGTGCACTTAACTTTAGAGATGAATCTTTATATACATACCTAGCATCATTATCGTACTAATCGAGTACAGTGTTAACATGTGATGATCTATAATTCATAATTAAAGAGACTAATAATAATAATTCACAATTATTATCAAGAAAATAGATCAAGTAGAAAGCCGATCGAGTAGATACAAAATAGAAATTATGTTATTATTTAATAAATAATACCTTTTATGAAAATACAAATTTCTTCGTCTATTGAAGGCTAATATTAATAATCCAAAATTATTATCAAGAAAATAGATCAAGTAGAAAGCAGATCGAGTAGATACCAAAATATAAATTATAATGTTGTTTATTTGACAAATATTTGCACTATACTACTTTCAAGTAGGAGTAATCAAAATATATTTCTAAACTTAAGAAGCCTTTTTCTGAAAATACAAATTTGCTCGTCTATTAAAGAAGTCAATAAAAAACAATTTTAAAGAAGTTGATTTAAAACACAAATTAATAAAAACATGTTTTAAATCAATTATTGTAAAATAGAGAGAATATTACCATAATAATGATATAATATACATTACTGGTCTCCTGGAGATACGCCTAATGTAGATATATTTATATCATGGGTAAAACTGAATTTGGCTTTAATAACATTATTTAGGTATGTATATTTAGTTTTTTAGAACAAGGGGCGATACATTTTTGGAGCTCAATGAAATGAAAAAGTCAGCTTTCAGTTTAGTTAAACAAACAGTTAATAGGTGCTATGTTATTCTGTAATATTAAAGGTTATATAATATAATAAGTATGTAATGCAAAACAAGTTGTATAAATTTTAATTATTTCAATTACAATGGTGATAATAATTCTACTTAATAATCGATATTGAATTTTTTCAAAGCAGATAAATGCAATGGAAATTGAAAAGGTATTGAAATGAACATAAACAAAGTCAACATAAATACTCAAAAGATCAAAAAGTTTTACAAAAATTATATTTGAAACACTACAATTACTACTGTAAGTAGTAAAATATTCTTTAAATAATTGTAAAAGTCGAGTATATATTTTAATTCTATGATGGAAATTAAGAATAATTTCATCCGTAACTTACGCTGAATTTCTTTGCGAATCAATCGACTTTCTAACAGTAGAAGTTTTCGTCTGTGCTGACGACACCTCAGAAATCGCTGAGGCCCTCCTGATGGTGTTGCTGTTAACCAGAGAAGATGCACTGATCGAGTAAGGATGATGATGGCCCCCAGATGCTGATGACGAAGCGAATCTGTTGATAGGTCGCACCAATGAGGGGGTAGCTTCTACTACTGTTGCCGGGGTAATGCTTCTAGTGGTTGTGGTGACATCGGTGACTTCATCGTCGGGTTGAAGGTCGAACACATCACCGCCAGCCTCTTCCCCTTCCTCATCATTATTCAAGTCTTCTACGGACCAGGCCACTTCCATTGTACAACCGCCCTCTTCTCCCTGGCATTGTAGATAACATAAAATTTACTTAGTATAATTTAAAAATCATAAAAATATAAACTGTTAGCAATAATAAGACATTTTGTAATAAATTTATATAATTCTAAATATTATGTATGTATATATCGCACAGTTATAAATGAAGTTTTATAACAAATATACTTTATTTCTATTTAAAAATAAATTATTTTTAAAATTAAAAAAACATGATATTTATTTCTGAATTTATTAAATTTTCAAGTCAAAAAAACATTTAGTAATAGGTCAACAGCGCTGAAATTAATTGTATGTTTTTATTTCCGCAATATACATTACCAAATGACTACGAATAAACAAGACAATAAAACTTCGACCTTCTGTTGATTTGATTTATATTATTCCATACAATACAATACAGTAATGACATACAGTACAATTGCTTTAAGTAAAATGCTCTTAAAAATAGATGTTTGCAATAAAAATATTTTTATTTTTAATAATAAAATAATCATCAAAGCATTTTTTATGAAATTTCGAAATATTTGTGCTTTTTAATATTATTAATACATATTCATATATATTCATTTATTATTATTTACTTTACTTATTACTGTATTATAACAGTAAAAATACCAGTAATAAAGGAAGTCATATTAATAGTCTTCTTTCATACAGAACGAATAATATAAGAAGACACAACCCTACCTCCAGGACACAGGGTGCCGACGTGGTCATGAGCGCAGAAAGCATGTCTCCACAGCCCATCCCTTCCATCCCCGATGACCCATCCCCATGAACACGGACAGGGTAGTCGCTCTGGGTCATGATCCCCGGGGATATGAGGCATCTCTTACCACCACCTGTGAGTGAATAGTCGCCCCCTGCGGTGGTCATGAGAGCCAGCTGTGAGGAACTAGCGGTGGTGTCTTCTGTTTCGGATGAATCCGCTTCGTCCTCATCCGTCTCGGTTCCAGGCGGCTGGTAGGAGAGATTTTCATCAGTGGACGTTGCCCGTAATTGCGCCTGCATCAAGCAGGGGATATTACAGAACATAAGATTATAATAAGATTGACTGTGTACATATATCGTGTAAACTGAGTGGTAAAAAATGTCCAAAATTAAACTTAAATAACTTATTGTATAACAGACTGATTTGTCTGATATGTTGAACTAAGTAAGTTTACATCTGTAAATTTAATTGGTATTTTTTGTATATAAATATCTAAAATTATTAATACCAAAATATATGATACATTTTAAGTTCAAATTATATGCACAGTATTTCATTTATTAATCATAACTTTAAAGCTTTGGGCTTACCTTTTGTTGATAATTTCATTGAATGTCAGAATTAATGTTTTTACAGGCTCATTTTTAAAGTCCAACGGTTTTATCAAATAATTTTTGAGAGATTTGATAATAATTCCATTTCTATTTTTGTTGTGAGTATTTAAAACAAAATTAGATTGTGTTCTGTTCTGTTCATACGTTTTTCAATCGCGGGTCATCGTTTTTATGTAGATTACAATTTTTCGGATATTCTCATATTGAAATCTCGAATACGTTTAGCAGTGCAGCATAGAGTCATAACCAGGTATTAATTATAGATGCAAAAGTTTCTAAAATATTTACCTTTCACCTTTAGTAAACTCGTTTATTATTAAGCTATCATCATAAAATAAAGCAAAATATAGCTTGTAAAATGCTGCGAATTTAAGCTATAAAAATGTTCACTACATCATACATTTAACTGCTATTTGTCAAAACAAATTTTTAAACAAATCCGTGAGTTATATACATCGATATTAATGCTCAATTTTCGATCCTGTTCTATTGAATCTTCTAGTAATGGTATACTACTAACATTTCTTTAATTCAATTATAAAATAATGATGGAAAACTTAATAACGTTTCAGAGTCTACATTATACAATGTTTCGTTTAAGAAAAATTTGTAAAACACTTTACTTTATAGTGGGTGTTAAAATAAGTATATACCTTTATAAGGCATGTACATATTATAAGCATTTATATACATACTATGAAACTTGAAGGCATTCTCGACATGAGAACACTTCCCCGTTTTTGCACAAAACTTTATTTCGGAGATTTGTGTTTGCTGTTATACGACTCTTAAGTCGAAGTTAAAAGCTTTATTTTGATTTTAAAATAAAATATCTCGACCACAGAACTATATAATATTATATAATATAAAGACGAAACGGCGTGCCAGAAATAAACACATATTCACTGACAGAATAAGAGAAGCCATCCATTTAGAAGCAAGCATTTTCGCCAGTAAATTCACGGTGCTTTGCAAAAGAAAATCAGAATAATCAATTAGCTGGAAATTAATAAGAACTACGATCTAAGGCTTCATAGATTAAGATGATTTCAAGTTTCCTAGCTTTGAGGCAATATTAAAATACAATATAATAAATATTTTATTGGAATATTTAAGAAAATATTGTTAATCAAGCTGCGTGAAACCGATATTCTATTTTATACAATAATTCTTTTCGTTAACTAAACTTCCATGATGGTGTGTTATAATTACAGGAGTCTATATTATAATTACTTCTTGTATGTAACTCGATGATTAAATATAAACACAATCTAAGTTTTAATTAGATTTATTAACATTATGTGGTAAAAGCTCACCGTCTCAGCTGGTCCAAACCGGAAGATGGTAGTAGTGACATCCTCTGGCTCCATATTGTTCTCCAAATCGTCGTCAACAACCATCCGAGCATTAGGGATAAAGGAGTGCCGTTTTGTACTGCTGCTGTTTGATGCGACAGATTCTGCCCGGTCCACAGGTAGGATCCCACCGTTTCCAGGTTGTGGAGGTGGGGGGTAGCCACCTGTCACATCATCTACGGTGGGCACCATCTACATAATACACAGAATTAAATAAAAAATATACGCCGAAAATTAGATAAACTTAATGCCATGATTCATCATAGAGATATGTTTTGTTTAAAATATAAGGTTTGGCAATTACAATAGTGTTAATATTGTTGTAAAAGAAGGAAGAAATGATTTTCATCAACAAAACTAAAATAGTAAGTCGCCCTTCTATTTGCTTGTTAATCTGTATTTATTTTTTGTGTATGAAGTGAAAATTATTATTTTTGTTCTTTTTTAACCACGTAGTGAATAATATAAACTATCTTCTAAAGAGAATTGCAACAACTATAATACATGATACTCAAACAGATTGACAGACAAAGATTATAATATCATAAGTAGTCCAACACGATAACACTATGGATATATAAAGCAGAATATTTCACCACGACAAAATACATATTCATTAATTTTGATAAGTTCGTAATGCAGTGTTATACTTATTAGTAATCATCGGGTAATAATACAATTAAAGTAAACCAGCAGTATAAATGCCTAATTTCACAGAACTATCACGTTTAATTCGCTTGTATGGCTTAGAGCTGGTCCGCGAGTTTTAATAATTCTTTCTTTTTTATGTATAAATCATTATAATTATTTAATTATAAATTTAAATTGATTGATTTATATCAAGTTTTGAGCCTAGAAAATTTCATTATTTAATTACTTCTCTTTCTTTAGATATGAATTTTAGTATATATGTATATGTTGACTTTTCCAGGTGTGTTGTGAAAAAGTTCTGAAAACTACTTTCTAGAATTTAAAAAATTAATTATTTCATATCATTTGTACAAACAATCATAAAACATCTAATAAAAGACCAAAAATAATTTAAAATATTCTATACAATGATAAAACTAATGAAACAGCTAAACAATAATTATAACAATCCATTATATATAAGCAATGCTACAAATTTACTGCTTCTAAGGAGAATAAGTAAGCTTAATTAAATAAATTTTACAGACAACAAAGTGCTTAATGTTTATTACGTTCAGTAAAAGTGCGTAAAATTATATTACAAATTTCTAAATATAAAAAAGGGTGCTAAAATGCCAATATAAAAATATACGTAACTATTTAAACGTAAACTTGTGCATGTTAAAAAACATAAATATATCTACAGTTTCAGCTGTTTGAAACAAATATGTTGCAAGTACTCATTTTAAATTGTATATAAACATAGTTTTAAAGCATTAAAGAAAACTTTCTATTATTTTCATAAGAAAATATTTACATGAAATATTGTTTTGTAAAAATTAATATACATAATATAAAATGTGTTATTCTTATTTACAAATTAGCCCATATTAATCTAAATTAAAATTATCCAGGATACTAAGCACAACAAAGATAACACATATAAATATATTAAATGCAACGATTTTTGCGCCATTGTTTAATTTAATAACTAGTGTTTATTTAAGTTGTTTAAAAAATGCCAAAAGAATGCAGTAAGTTATAATGTAGTACATATTGTAGACAGAAAAGAAATAAAAAATATAGCAGATTAAATAAATAAACTGATAAAAGCCAAAAACTGTTCATTCCATTAAAATCGGCAAGCTCAAAGACTAAAACCAGACAAAATATATAATACAGGATTAAAGGTTGTATTACAAATATGCACTAAATTATTTTAAATCAAAATTGTTAATTTTATAGTATTACAAAATATATTTTAAATAAAGTGGACACAAAATTCATACGAAAACATAAAAAAAAAAACGTATATAAAAACATAACACTGAAGAAATATTATGTATAAAAAATAAATACAAATTAAATAATGAAAGTCATAGCAGTTAAATGGGGATTACTATAAATAATAACATTCAAGGTCATGCGTAGAAAACATTTAAGGAAAAAGTTAGTCAATTTTTATCAAAATTGGCAGACTAGATCACCTGAACCAAAATTGAATCTCTGCGACTGAACTGTAAAATAAAAGAATGGTTAGTGAGTAGATAATAGTGCTATATATAATACAATGGAGAGAACGAGAAACAGATTACATATAAACGACGCCACGGGTAAGGGGTGTTACGTAATACAATAATATTGAGGAATAATGTGACCAGTTTATTATGTGCATATGTAGATAAATAAAAAGAATAGATAAAAATTGCCGATTCATTATGTCGAATAAACACTGAAAATAAATATGTCATCTGATGTTAAGTTTAAGAACTAAAATTACAGAAGAAATTTTGTATCAATCACAGACATTAGATTAACCTCACACAGCTCATAGATAATGCCCTTAACTATATTCCGATCTCTATGTCAATCTTTGGGATAGGTAGCTAATTCTAATTAATTATGAATTAAGAAAGTAACTATGCATATTTGTAAAAATGAATTAAATGAAATTCTTAGTACAACAATTATAAATAATATTCACAGTATAGCCTCTTATAAAAACGGCACATATTAGTAGTAGTTACGTTAAATTATGACAATTTTGTTCATAATATCAATAAATATTTTTTGTCATGACCATACAATTTTCTTTTGTAACCTTTTTTTTAAGTAATTGAATTCGCAAAATGTACAATCTTCCCAATTTTATATTTACTGAAATGTTATAAAGTTAAGTTATTACACTATCGCCATCTACGGACAAATGACCCGGTAAAACAAACAATTAATTAATGCATTAGGATTGAATCAAAATCGTCTTTTATGGGTACTTATTATTACAATAAAATGTATCACATAATAGGTAAGCACTACACTATAACTAGCACTAAACTGATGAAAAATGTACAGAAACGACTAGAAACCAAAGTTACAAAGTATAAATATATCGACAAAACAATAAATTAATAACGAGTAGCAACACAAAATAGAATTGGAAAGAGGAAAGAAGTGGGAAGAAGACCTCAACACCAAATGTCATGGTGGTTTTGATGACGATAAGCAAAAAGATAGACTGACGCCACATAATAGTATCTCACGTAAGAATTCTGGGACTGAAAATCATCATCGGCCAGTTGAAGAAGCTGTAAGTGATCCAAGTCTTACGTTATGCTTTCGAATGAACTTATATTACTAAGGGATAACTAACCAACTAATAATAAGTGGCATACTTCAACCTTAATCAAAATATGATATATAATTGCATTTGGTTAACGCTAGCAAGTTTACTAAGAAATACTTGTGTATCAATATGTTATATTAACTAAATTTAAGCAGACTGGTAAATATCGTATGTAATAGATGTAAAACATTGTATATAATTATTTTCAAAACATAGAATAATTAGTAATAATAATATCAAGGAAAATATATCAAACAACTTTATTTTTCTCTATAAAAGTAGTTTATCTATATTATTATTATTACACAAAACTGTTGTAATATTTTTAATTGCAAAGAATTAAGCTGGAAGATTAGTCAATAGTAGTTTAATTCAATTCAAAATAAGATAAAAACTATACAGGCTTATTTACAGTATTGCTCTATTACAGCAGAAGTTAAACAAAAAAATGAAATATTAAATATTAAATATGACAATAAAAATAATGCAAAATCCACATAAATTTGGTAAATTTAAATAAATTTATGTCATTAATTGATAAAATACTTAGCAGTAATATAATTTTTAAAGCTCGATACCATGGGCTATATAAAAAAGGTAAATTAGCCCTAGTTTTCCACAACAGACTTACCTTCTTTTGCGCCCAGAATGGAAGGGAACTAACGCTAAATTTGAACCCAGTGTTACTCTCTTCGGTGTTACTGGCGGTATAGCCGGGACTGGCATCACGTCTATAAAAGGATAAATATACCATTTTTAATTAGAAGTACGTTAAGTGACGTTAAAAAGAAACAATAGAAATTATGATAGAAATTTTAGTCACCATTGTATATTGTTAGGTCTAACTACTTAAGACAAAAGAATTATGAAGCTCAAAAAGGATGACAACTAAAACATGTCATCCAATTAAGGTATAACCAAATAAACCAAAAAAGTATTTTAACAAGTTAACAAATTATAACTAATCAAATAAGAGAACACACAAAATTTAAGATGATCTTTAAAATTCATTTAACATAACTCGGCATATACTTAAAATTAGTTAAAACTCTTTCTATTTTAAGATTGGAATTGTTTTGAATAAAATAAGATTTAATTTTCATTTGAAAATAAATAATAATTATTTATACTCGATATTATGATTAGTCTTTACATACTTATTATTTGATACCTATATTACAATATGTAGAGTATAAAATACTTCATACAAAATCACAAAGTAATTATAATCCATTATGCTAATCAGAACATAAAAGAACACACGAAATCCATAGTCTTTTTTACTATAATTAACGATAACAATTCCTTCTATCTGATAGGCGCCTACCTATTCGCCCAACTGGAGCAAGGCAGACCCTGCGGCTCCACAACCCTCACTGTTGCCTCTATATCTGCATCCCCGCCACAACTGGCACTGTCCACAACTCTGCCTACAGAGACCTGGCTCTGGTCCCTCTGGTCTTGGCGGTCTCGCATAGAGCGCACAAGCGGGGGTGGCAGTCTCCACACAAGGACACAGGAGTCAGCGCCGACAGAGACAAGATGTCGCAGGTCGGAGAGGAAACGTAGGCCCGTTACTTGTTCTGAGTGCCCTGAGAAAGTGGCTACTGTCTCCAGGCTAGCCAGGTCGACTAGACAGATTTGCTTGTCCAGGCCTGAAGGTGGACACGTTATTATATTATTTCACACATATTGGATTATGCACAATATGCACAAAAAATATGGCAATGTGCATGAGAAGATTTTAAATGGGATAAAGAAAATTCACATATAAGTGACCAATCAACAAGGATAATTTCAACGAAGTTAACAAGTTAAATAAGAGATATCTTAATTTTGTTTAAATATTTTAAAAGGTTATTCTTACAAAGGCTACATAAAAGTTAGTATAATTGAAATTCGTTAACTTTTAAACAATGTATTTAATAAGAGGTGTTTTCTTTAAAAATATACATATATAATTATTTTTTCAATACGTAAGCGAATTAGTTAAGCTAGCAACAGTGTAAAAAATAGAAGGTTGAAAAATAAAATATTTCAAGAAATGACTACATACTCGTAATAACAATAAACAAGAACTTCCTAAAAAGTATGAAAAATATTTGAAACATAATAAGTTGAAAACATCTAAGTTGCTAAATTTTAAATTGAAGCCCTAAATCGATTCAAAATTTATATAAATTGAGAAAACTGTTTGTTACTGCAGCGTTTGTATTCATGAAGAAAAAAAGATAATTTACTAATTATTCATCATATTATTTTTAAACAATTCACAGGTATAATTATAAAAATATATGCATTGTGGTGCTTTTATAATAATATTATCGTATATTATTAATAATAGTATGAAATCACTTTTTTTTGTGAAAATATATTAAAATTTCCTGGATTTTTATTTTTATTGTTCTCACAAATACGAAAAGAGCAATTAAATATTATGTAAAACATTAATAACAAATTGCTGATCTCCGATGGTGATACTATCTAATTGGTTATTAATAATTTCTCGATACCTGTAGTAGCGATGTAGGAGGCAGATGGATCGACCGTACACCTGGTGAGCGCGCCCTCCCCTGTGACCAGACCTCCCGACCGACTGGTAGCCTTCCTCTGGCGGCCTGTGGCCAGGTTGTAGACTCGGAGACGCCGGTCCTGACAAGCCACAGCTGCATAAAGACGGCCCGCGGGGAGGTGCGGGATGCAGAGGTCGTGGACTGAGTGCTTGCACACTACGTGCTGCTCCAGGTAGAAATTGGCCGAGTTTCCGTCCTCATCAGGCTACAAAAGAGAGTCGTTTAATGAGCATAATGTTATAGATTAAGTAAGTGTTATCTTTGTAATTAAATCCAATTCTAATTTAAATATTATACAGTTTCTTTTATTTTGTATATCTCGTTTATTGTATTTATTTATAGTTTATCAAAATTATTAATTGTTTAGTATTTGCAATGTTGTAAAATATATACATTTGATATTTTTATATTATAAAATATTTAACGATATTTTATATTTTTTAGTTTGTATTATGTTGCTGAAAAAAACGTGATTTTGGCAGAGTTGATAGGAAAAGTAAGTATTTTACAGTAATGAATTTGTTTACAAAAGAAGTGTTACTGAAAATAAATTATAATAAAAGTATTTCATCAGAAGTTATTTTTTTATAGCTAAGTTTGATTGTTTCTATTTAATTATATTTGCTGCATTGTTATATTAAGAATTATTTTAGCATTGCTTATTTTTAAAATTTATTGTTTACTGTAAAAATAAATAATGTTTATGTTTAAATTATTTAACCGAGTGAGTAGTACAGAACAGCTTCCAAGACAGAAAATATAAATACAATATTTTGCTAAAAAATTTCGAGAAAAATCACTTCCACACGTTTAAAATTATATAATTTTCTAAATAGTTTAAAAACATATTTTTTTAATTTGTAATTTTACAAACACTAATTATTCTAGCATAACAAACAACAATAATGTGTAGTGCAGTTGAAAGCATTAAATAATTTATTGTTGCGCGAAATATGTTTCTAACTTTTTTTAAAAGACATATCAATCAACTCTTTTAAATGAGGAAACCAGGAAAGCTGGCTAAATTTGGAACAAATTATGGTCTAATGCCTCTGGACATCTTAAGTCAACAGGAATTAATTCAGCTACTAAATTTATTTATCTCATATTCTATGTTAGGCCTAAAACAAAGAATATAGGATTAGTCCCTAAGCAGTGATATTATTATTATAGTAATCCAATATTTTTTTAACTGAATGAATAAGGTTAGGGTTAGGAGAAACATTAAGTTAACAAAACTATTTCATCAGTAAAGATATCTGTCATATGTAGAACGTTCAGACAACAAGAAGAGTGACCTACCTCAAGAACACGGATGAGAAGCGACTGATCAAGTCCGCCAGATACAAGCCTCACCTCTCCGTCGGGTGTCTCAACAAGACGAGCAGAGGACACGGATCCGGAGTGGTCATCGAGTGTCTGCACAAGACTGTAGGCCTGGTTGGGATCGAAGACATGGACTACACGGTCTCTGGAGGAGGAGCACAGCAGAACCAGCTGCGGGACTGACAAGGAGGGAGATCAAGTTATAAGAGATCATAAAATACTTTGAGCATGACAAGTACTGCTCATATAGATTTAATAACATGTAAACGTATCTAATTAGAATAATGATATTTAATTGGTAGTGGGTTTCAGTTCCGACCAGAAGACAAAATAGCTCATTTACTGTCTTGTAAATTGCACAAATATAGTTGCAGCCAATTCTACAATTATTAATTAATTTACAGTAGAGTTTTAATAAATTACCTATAGGCACTTAAGATACTTAAACTTATGTGTATAATTTAATCAAAAAGTAGTTTATTATTCATTTTGTATATTATGTTAGATAATATAAATATAATTATTATAGATAAAAAATGCAAACCGGATAGTGAATTAAGACACAATATGACAGCAAAAATATAGTATGCTCTAACCACAAGTACGTACGAGTATTAAAACCTTCCACAAACACCTTTAGACAGACACAGCCTAGCCCCTCTCAGCTAATAGACAAGCGCGTTCATATATACTACTTGTTGCTACACAGCGATGCATATTTGTATTATTAATAATGATTGAAACTAATTTAATAATGAATAGGCGGACTAAACTGTTTTATAAATTACATTGTTACAGTACACTATACATCTCGACGTCAAACGATTAATCACATATTAGTAGTGGAAATTTTATTGGATGGCACTTACCCAGTTCGGAATGAAAATACTGCAGAGACAAAACATCACTTTCGTGGGCTTTGATAGTGTATATTTCTTCAAACGTATCAGTAGAGTAAATTCTAAAAATATATAATTGAATAAAAACTTCAAGTTACCAACAATAAAACAAAATTATTAAATATTTTCCTGTAAACTTATTAATAAGTAGGTTAAATATAGATACAACATTTTAAAAGAAAGTTAACTTGACATCAAATAGTATTCGTAATATGGGATATATAATTACAATGCCAGGCAGATTGTCTATTAATTAACAAAAATATATTTGTAAATAAAATCCACTTCACATAAACAAATTGTTCAGCACAAAGGTAGAAAAACCAAACTAAACTAACTAACCGAATGGTGCCTTGTCTCTCGCCAATCGCCAAATGACTGCCATCTGGACTGGTATGCAGAGTCCGTACTCCGTGCCGTACCTCTGGTTGACCATCTCCCTTCTCGCACCCCCCTGTAATAATTCGGTGAAGGATGGAGGTACTGCTACAATGTTTATTAATATAATACAACAAATCCAAAAGTCAAAGATCTCAATCTCTGCATCTACAATTTGGAAATATTGTTATATTTACGAATATAATAATTCTAATTAAAAATGGCAATAAGAAAATATATAAATAATCTTTAGTGAAGTAATTTACAAAAAAAGCAGTTTTATTTTACATTGACTAACTAAATATATTTAATTAGTATAGAAGAAAAATTAATGAATTATTTTGTTCGTGTATCATAATTTTATTGATGTCACCAAAATACCAAGACTGGATTTTAACCAAGACCCAATCTGATAAATGTAATCTGCACAGCAGTACAGAAACAATATTTCGCATGTATAGCGTGAGACACAATTTTATAATGAAATCAAATATTATATGCTGTCCAAAAACGATATTCATAATCACAAAGTTATGCAATATATGTATACTTGGTATATTTTAGAGTTATAAACAATACAGAATCGTACAATAATGATAAAGTAGTCATTCTCATTGTTTGTTAGGTTAGTGTTTAATGTACTATACTTTGTATATACCGCTATTTCTCTAACTGAACAATTTGTAAATATATAAACTAAAATTTAACGGACAATACGACACAGATTTATTATGTAATAATGGAATTAAATATTGTTTTGAAAAACTCTACATCATAAATGCTAGTATCATTAATTGAACCTGAAACGATTTCTCATAATTAAATATACCGCTTTATTTATACTCATTAAATACGATTTATTAAAATATCAAAAATGTAATATTGAAGTATAAATTACAAGTTTAACATACTAAAAATATATAACATATATGCCAATAAGAATATATATTTACATGAAAATTCTTTGTCAGTGGTATGAATATAGTAGCTAATTTTTGTAAAGAAAAAATATCCGTACAATACACTAAGAGTTATCCAGTCAGAAATATTTACTGCTCAAAATTTTAAAAATAATAATTCAAATCCAAAAATTAAAGTTTCGTAAGAAAAAATAATACAAATATTATGTAAAAAATGAATTGAAACCACACTTTACTTTTAATGATATATGTTATTTTAAAGCTACATTTGAATTAAAGTTTAAACCAATTTGTCGTATTAGACGATGAAATAAAATATATCTTATTATAATATTATTTATTAATTTAGGTAACATAGACAATTGATTTTTATTGACTACACACAAATTAAACAATAAATAGAGCAATGCAATGCAGAATGGCGGAATTTCGGGGTTAAATGCGGAAGAGTATAATATACTCTTATATATATTATATGTTTATATGCAAAATTTTAGCACTTTAAAAAAATTATTTGATAATCGAAATTCCATATTAATTCAATCAGTTAAGAAAAATAAAGATATCATCGCATTTTTAATACTTAACGTATCTCAATAAAGAGCCTGTAATGTTTTTCAAAGGCTTTATTTATTTTACATTAGTTGAATTATGAAGTTTCGGTGTCTAAATGTCAGCATTCTAGCTCTATTAATAAGAAAGTTGGAACGAACACCCAAAACGAACACCGTTTTATTTTGAATAAATGGAGTATATCGTTATATGCTTAATATTAAAAATAAACGTGGTTTTTCAAAATTGAATTAAGATAAGTCTGAAAATACTGTCTAGTCCGTTTTATTGGGACATGAATATTAAAAGATGATTTAAAACGATTAAGCAAGCGTCCGAATTAACTGAAAATTTAAAAACAAAAACATTTAATCATACGATTATTTTTCTTTTTTTGTCTATGATATCATGTATTTAAGAATATTTGACTATTGAATTGTATTGACTATTATAGAAGATATGATAGAAAGCATAATTTGACTTTAAATATCAATGAAGCAAAATTACAAATATAACTTTAAAATAATATTATCCTAAAATATATATTAATGCATGCGAAATGTTGGTTAAAAGACATTAATAATTATGTACATTTTCAAAACAGTTGCATGAAATCAGTCCATAACCAAACCACTACTGTCTGAAGGAGGATAATAATATGAATAAATAAAGAGAAATAAAGATAATAACAGAATGTAAAATATAATAACAATATAAAAACAATAATACTACAATTATTGTCGTAAATATAAAAGGTGTGTTTACAAAATATATTCATAAACCGAACTTAAATCACAATTTCGATTTAAGTTTAACTTAAGGATAAAGATACATTGTAAAGATAAAAATATACCAAATATTCCTATTAAAATAAAAGGAAATGTATCTACATATAAAGAAACAATTAGGAGTTCCAAAAACCTTTTAAAACTTACCTGATATGGAAATATTTAGAACTGTTATTAGACAAGATGTTCAAGTAGAAATAGTTTCATATAATGGTCGATATGAGTTAAGTTAATCAGTTAAAAGAGAGAAAAAGACTTAATTATTAAATCAAAATATACCTTCCATAGCATTACGAAAGGCCATGAAGCGTTCTGTTTCAGCTGGAAATAAAAAAAATGAATTTCAGTCATGTTTTTCTTTAATAATTTGACAATGCTTATTGGTAATAAAAACACAACTCAATAAAATATTACAACAAGCTTACAGTTTACCTGTACGATCAGTATCCAAAAGATAGGTGCAATCGGGATTAGTGAAGATAATATTGGCCAATTCCTGAAATGGGAATAACAAGAGAATAACAAGTTTTGACAAATATATTTTTAGGATATTTTTAAACACCACGATTTTTGCATATACTGTGGAAATATACACTTTTTACATAATAGTGTTTTAAAGGTTCTTGGCACCGGCATTTATCGGTGCGGGAATACAAAATTTACAACTCTCTCTTATCCTTTGACTTTTTGTTAACAACACCCTATAAAGATTTGCCTATGAAAATGAATTCTTAAAAAACTGATAATATTATAATATAGAAATATTGCTCAAATTAAATATTTTCAATAAAATAACTAGGTAATATGTTTAAAATTAGGCGGAACCAACTATAAGTACTCAATATATAAGTAAAAAATATGTCCTATTTTGAATTACAGAAAGCATTTCAAAATAAATTTTAAACACTGAACATATTTGCAAATATGAACGTAAATTTGAACGGATTACCCTAGTTTAAGTTTTAAAATTGTTTGGAATGTGTTTGATAATTTATTTGTTTTAGAATGTTCTTTGATAATAAGATAAAATTAGTTCTACAAACAAAAATTGTTCTTTGATAATAATAAGATAAAACTAGGCTATACAAACAAAAAATGGAGCCCTACTTTTAATACTGTGTATTGCATCGGGTTAATCAAAAGTACACTTTATCCACGTTTTATCACGATAAAATATTTAAAACTTTATATTACGTTACATGAAATGTATGTAGCTATTGTATATTATAACAAATAAAACATGTTTAGTAAACAAAATATATAATTTTCTAAATTTTAGTTCAGTTTAAAAATGTACATTTGTAACTTTTCTAAGAAAACCAGATCATTTATTTATAAGGGTATTTACTGTCTGTCCAGTACACAATACGCATAGAACCCACCGGTGTACATCGTGTGGTGCAGTCAGAGGGACTGGCCATCCTCTCTCCCGCCCCATCCTCTAGTCCACTAAAGCTGGTAGTCATGACAGCAGCAGCAGCTGTAGTTGTTGTAGAGGAGGATGGGACCTCCTGATCAAGACACCAGAAGCGGACAGTGTCATCCTCGGCGCAAGTTATGAAGCCCATCTGCTGACCACCTTCACCGGTTGAAGAAGTGACACTTGTTTCCATGACAGCAGTCCCATCACCACAGTAACCAGGGAGGAGTGAAGGAGTGGAACAGGGCTCCAGACCCCAGACAGGACCACTGTGGAACATATGACAAAAGAGACGGCTGGGTCTCTCAAGGTCGCGGATGTCCCACACGTGAATACTGTGTTGTCAGGGAAACAAGAAAGTTCAGAGTGCATTTATCTCTCATGAAAATTTCAAAAAGGAATAGAACATCAGAGACTAAATATATATAAGACAGTATTATCAAAATGCCAGCACAGTAATGTAGTTTTCAGACGAAAACTTTGTAAAATTGTAATTTTTAATTGAATTTTTGATTTACTAAATCGAAAAGTATGTTAAATACATATTTTATATAGAATATGTAAAGTGAAATTAAATGTGGAAGATTCATAGTTTGGTTATTTTAAGATACACTGGTTTCAAATAGTTTACACTTTTAATTGTACTACATTTGTATTTAATCCATACCTTTTTTAATTCGAAAAATATAACAAAATTTAAGTATATCATGAGAAGTGTTGATAACTTTTCTTAGGAACTTTTTAAAGCGAAAATAAACTTAAAATTAATTTATAACGATTTTGTCAATTGTTCAACATGTACTTACATTTTTAAATATATTATATGCCGTAATAATATGCTCACTATATCAAATACAAAAAAAATAATTCAACAAATATTTGCTTACGCGTGACTTTCATAAATAGTCATAAGAAAAACATTTCCAACCTAAATTTTCGACATTATAAGTTATTCATAACGTCATTAAAACTCTAAGAAAAAGAAATAATGAGCGATTTATGCATGTATCTCTTAAGAACGGCAACCATGAACAAGTAAATGAAACTGTTGACATTAATGGTGTATCATCAAAATCATTATAAATAAATTTATTAAAAAATAAAATTGGAGATCAAGAAAATTGACATAATGACGAAAATTAAACTTAATTTTAATTGCGCGACAAAGTTAATAAGTAAAACTGTTCTTAGTGAAATTGTGAAAGTTTCTTTAATTCGCTTTGTTTTTCTGCATTGAGTATATTTGTCATCTCGAGCTGGAGAAGTCTTTGACCTTTTTTTGTGAATATCAGTCGATTTCCCTGGCCGATTTTCAATGGCTCTTAGGATTCCCATAATACGACGATCTTTGATACTTTGGGAAGGCCATCATATAGAATTGTGCTTGTAATGTTATCTTAATATGAAATATGTTTCAAGCATTCTGGTGTAGGCATCGTCAAGTCTGTAGGTTATTTTCTTTGTTAATGTCCAGGTCTCATTGTTATATTATAGTAAGACAATATGCACTATGATTTTAAAAATATTGATATTGTTGTAGGTTGAACATGTTGATATCCATACTTGTGCTAATTTATTCGTGGCATCGAAAGCAAGGCTTATTCTGATGTTAAGATCTTTTGCAGATGAACCAACCCAGCCATCAAGGTACTTGAAGTAGGGGTGGAGTCCCATTAGACATTTTCTTATTATGGGAAATGTTGGGAAACAATACCCAAAAGCAAAAATGATAAAA